>JASXTE010000001.1:46266763-46526763 GCA_030280995.1 Hemileia vastatrix
GTATCAAAGTTAGAAATTTGTAATTATTTAAAAGGTATTTCACAACACAAATAGAAAGCCACAAACTTGAAATTAATTCTCAGTAAAAAGGTGTTTTTTGGGGCACAATATGGCATATTTTAAAAAATAATCATGGTTGATTTGGTGGAAAAAAGAGGTATTTTGAAATGAAAGATTTCTAACTTTGATACCCCCTATTAGAAACATCAGCCATATGATAGACATATACATATATATAAATACATTAGTACATCAGTAATATTTACAATACTGTCATTTGATCATCTAGCCATAATTTGTATTGACCAAACCCTGGTGATAATCAGAGAGTATAAAATGATAGCAACATTTCCCTTCTTATTTCCATCTTAGTTGCTTCTTAATCATCAAGAGGTAAGATAACTAGTCACTGAACATGTCTATCAGATTCATTACACTCATTACGTTTAAAAGTTGAAATGATCTTTGTTGCTTCTCAATAATCACCAGAGCTGATATCCTTTGCCATGCATTGTATAATTATTACTTGGTAGAATGTTATCCCCAGAATTCTAAGTTGGGTAGAGTATCTTCCCCACATTTTGAGCCAAGTAGAGTGTTGTCCTCATGCCTTATTTCCTGACTGGGTAGTAGAAAACTAAGAAAAAAGCTTAAAATCTAAATCCCATTCCAAAAAGGGCTTTTCTAGAAATATTTGGATAGATAATTAAAATTTGGTCAGGATCTCAAAGTGAAACATATTTTTTTAGTTTGATAGCCTCAGTGGCACAGCATGAGGTATCATAACAGTTTCAATAGCTTAGCTTCTAAGAAAATCAAAAGAAAGAAATAGGATGCATAAAACAATAAAAATTAAAATTAAGGTGTCAAGCTATAAGCTAGAGATAAGGATATACCTTATATCTTCAAAAAGGAGCAACATCCATGGGAATCAAAAAGAATTAATGCTAGAAAGTTTTATTTTTATCCAACTGAAATTTGACACAATCTCAATTAATAAAAATTTGAAAAAAAAACACATCAAGTGGATTTCTCAGAAGCTTTGAAATAAATATGGGATAATTTATGTTCTAAGATAGTGAGTTCTATGATGAAAGAGAATATTTAAAAGGAGGAAGCTGTGAGAAAAGAGGACTAATATGGAAAAGGATATTGAGTATTAAAACTCAAAAATAAGTTCACAAAATTTCTTGGCCTACCGATTTCACTTAAAGAGAAGGAGATCTAAGCATGACATGATAGCTAGACATCAATTTAATGCTTTTTGTTCAAGTGCCGTTTCTGCGCTTGCAACTTGCCAGCAACCATATTTTCTTTTTGCATCATTGAAACCACAATATTGATAATATAATCCATTTGCTGGCTTGTCAAAGCTTTAATTGAAAATTATTTAATCAATATTAAATCAAGAAAAAGTGGTGAGTGCGAAGTCTCCTTACTTGGTACATTTATGGCTTCTTGTTTAGTCAATGGACTGTAGGATATTTCTTTCACGCTTCCATGTAGTTCAGCACCAAAACAGCCTCCACACGTCTCGCCTTGGCCTAAAATAGAGTACTAGATTGATATCTACATGAGAATCAAACTTATAAAAACATACCAGCCGTGCATTTTATTAAACAAGCTTTTCCTGACTTGCCGCCACTACACGATGTTCCCCTGTACCAAACAAATGTATAAACTATCCGTCACCATAAGCTGAGATATTCAAGATACCAACGCATCAAATATAGCTGTAACAGTAAAGTGTGCACGCTGAATTTCGCGCAATCCAAAGTTACCCGGTACGTTTTGGCTTATGATCATTGGTTTCCAATTAGTGCCTTTTCCATCCTGTAGTGATCGTGACAAATGACATAATGAATTAGATAGCTAAATTTGCTGTATAGAATCCGGATTTGCTCACCTCACTGACAAAACATTTCAAAGGACCCCCACCAATTCTATTGACTTGGAAAAATTCAAATTGAAGTGAGGCATTACCGAAGGCAACTGGAAGACCCTTATTATCGGCTAACAAGTATGCTTCAGCTACCATATGATAGTCTAAAGTGGTCAGGGAAAAATATATAACCGACCTAATTCAAAATATTTATCGACTTCTAAAACACCAGATTGCCGAGTTCTGCCACAGACTGGACCGCCTTTGCTGAATATCGTTGCGTCACCTCCAGACTAAAGAGTAAGAGAATAGTTTAACGAACAAATTTGCAAATTCAAAAACTAAAGATTTTTACGTCAGTTTCACTCCCGTATCTTTTGAATCGGCCAGACGTGTCCTAAAATGAATAAAGCACAATCTGTAAGAATAAAGCTCCAGATAGTGAAAAATGAAATATTTACAATACCAAAACCAGTGGTGGTCGCGCCACCTTCCCCCCACACCTTGAGAATAGAGCATTCTGCGGAGACAAGGGTATAAAGTGAAGATAGCCCTGCAAAGGTTACTAACGGAAAAAGTAACATGACAAAGCTATCAACTTGCTTAAGATGAAAGAAGGAGCGTTTTTCAGTAACGATGCAAAAATGTCTAGAGGGCGAGCAAAATCTAGTGCGCGCTTATAACAAAAACAATTAATGAAATAAAAAATAAAAGGTGGGAAACGGAAAGGAATGAACAAGAACCTAGTTTGTGAAGGCAATATGCGAAAAAGCCCTAATATTTAAGTAAATACCCTGAAATATCGTTGAGAAGCAATGCATATGTATAGAAAAGAAAGATTAAGAAATTGTACGCCGCAAACAGAAACTGTATAATACACCGACAACGTTTTGGCGCTCACATCTGAACTGTAGTAATAATTGCTTGCTAAATAATAACAACCAATTGAATTGCTGTATCTATGGTGATTCAAAAACATGTTATCCTCTAAAACATTGTCTTAGGATGCCTAGATAACAATGACAATAATTTGTTGAACATGGATATACTAATAAACTTGTCATAGTCAAGAGCCGTATTCTTCTCGCGTAGGAAAACCCCTTCACACTAGCATTGTAAGATAAGCGGCCTCATAGTTTATGATGATTCAAAACTAGAGCTACTAATAGTTCAGCTTTTATTGGTGTTTCCTTGCCACTGAATGCATAATTTCGTCATCTACGGCCAAGATCCAGCCCCTCCGCGAGGCGCCAACAATACTGCTCCATATTAATATTGATACAAAAATAGTCCTAAAATTAAATGACTCAATGAACTATGTGAAGACTTCATAGTGGTGTAGACGCATGATAACGATAATGTCTCTCGCTAAACTTGGACTTGCGAGCGCATGTCTTTCTCAGTTTGCATGTACCATGTATTGGAAACGATTACAAAATTTGTTCATTAGTACGTGGCGAAAGCCATGAGTAAGCTTTAGTGCTCACATTGCATTCTCAGCTTCAATATTATAAAATGATAATTTTCTTATTGTTTGTGGATCAACTTAAGTGTATTATTGCTTCTTCATGCTTCAGTTAGCAATACTTGCTTCTAATACAAGTGACATATACAGCTAATTTTAAAAAGCTTGCTTGCGGTTGTCTTGCATCCCATTCCCCTCCCAAAAAAAAAAAAAATCAAGAATTTAGGGCAGCTAAACTATGCTTTTGGTGGGGGATGAAAAGCAAGACAACCGCAAGCTTCCAAGATTAGCTGCAATTGAACTTCGATTCGATTCGTGATGCATCAGTATACATAAAAGCGTAAGTTCATGCAGGGTTCTACTAGAGAAAGTAATTATTACAATCTTTCAGCTGACGTGGAAAGATCACCAACAGAACCATGCGCAGTATCTATATAAATTACTTATCAATGTTAGGACTTTCGCTTGCAAATTTAACTACAAAAATTTGAATGCCGCAGCAAGCCTGATTCGACATCAAGATGTTTGTATAGCATTTCACCGGCGCCAGGTCGGGGGAGACAACATGCATGAGATACAGGTAAAAGTTGAAGCCTTGTCCCAAAAATCCAAATTTTACGAAATTATTAACGTCTCTAGGAGTTTTTTGATCCAAGTAAGTGACTGGACAGTTACTGGAAAAAATCTTTTCTGAAAATGTTTTACTCCTAACTCCCCCAGAATGTGAATTCAGGTCAGCTATCTTTGAGGAATCAGAATTGGGACTATTCCATGTGTCAGATGAACTTGTTGAGATGACCTAAAATCACATTTTGGGGAAAGTAGTAGGGGAAAACATTCTCAAAAAGCCACAAGCTTCTTACCAGTAGCTGTACGCCATGTAGCCATTCACAAAACCCCTAACCTCCCTAACCTTCCTCATTGAATTTTCAACCTTTTCCACCCCTTCCCACCTCTTCATCAGTCATTTGCTTATGTCATGAAAAATTTAAGGAGAAAAGGTTTACAGGTAATCCTGGAAAGCTTGCAGTTGTCTTGCATCCCATCTCCCGCCAAAATCATGAATTCAGGTCAACTAACCTATGCTTTTGACGGGAGATGAGAGGCAAGACAACCGCAAACTATTCAGTGTTAGCTGTATGATAATTTCGATTTTCGCGGCAAGAGTAAAAGTTTTAACCGTATTTGTAGCTACTACTTTCCTCATGTTCTCAAGTTACCAAATGACATTCAAGTTATTTTTCTAGCCCCGACACCGCTAGCTCCTTGTCAGCCATGCGATATCTCATTGTTCCTATAATATCGATGAGATATTACCCAATCACCAGAGGGATGACTGTGAGTAAAAAGTGTTATGGTAGAGGCTAGGTTAGTTTAGGTTAGCGCATCTTCAGCCGTGTTGGCAATTTTTCTTTAGTACCACCCCGCCTATTCTACCAAGTCAGGGTCGCCGATTGTTCAATGGACTCCTCGCATGCATGCTCTTTTCCTTTAATAACATTTTCAGCTTTTGATTTTTGATTTCTTTTTAGCTTTCCAAGTAACATCCACAACGTTTTCTAATGCTCGCTCGCCCCATATTTCAAGTCTAAAACATAATTCACCTGCTCCAACAGTTTATGAAAAACAGATACCTAGGCAGCCCATCAGTGCCCAGAAACACAATAATCAAATTTCATTTCTATTTAATATGACATAAAAGAAAAAAAAACTAATATAAAATAAAATGAAATGAAATAATATATATAATATAATATAATATAATATAATATAATATAATATAATATAATATAATATAATATAATATAATATAATATAATATAATATAATATAATATAATATAATATAATATAATATAATATAATATAATATAGTATAAAATTAAATTAAATTAAAGTTAATTAGAGTTAATTTAATTTAAGTATAGTAAATTCAATTCAAGTTAAGTTAAGTAAAATAAAGAAAAGAAAAGAGAAATATAAAATAAAATATAAAATAAAATATAAAATAAAATAAATAACAAAATATAAAAAAAATAATAAAATATAAAATAAAATAACTTTCCATCCTGAACCGGATCAAGTAGTAAGGTTAAGATTCATATGATTTGTTATTCAAATCAGCACTTAATGGTTGGTCTTAATGGCTAAGATTTTTCTTGTAAAACTCACCTGAAAAAAATGATGACTACAATATTTTAGTAAGGGATATGAAATTACTACTGGGTGGCAGATTTTTTCAATTGAATTTATAATTAATTATATATACTTATCCTTTCAAATACAAGAAAGTGTGGCGTGTATTCAGATTCAGTGAGTAGTAAAAGAGGATGAGGATCAGTAAGAGAGTTAACCCTGCATGTCTCTAATGCATTAGCGGCCCCAAAAATTGATTTCAATCCAGCTATCTGTCTATCTTTCTTATTGGAAGTGGTAGTAAAAGATTAAATTTTTTGGTAAATTATTTTTGAAACAGATATTGGTAAGTTTTTACTTTAGAACTCCTCAATTTCATGAATTCATCTTCTATATTTATGTTTATTTTCATTCTCTCAGGAATGAATCCCTTTTCAGGCACAGTAGCATCCTTTTTACAGAAAATTAATCCCTAAATAATAATTTTCACAGAAGAAAAAAAGGATCATCTAGACACCTAGTTGTTTTTTATGTCCCTGTTTGAACCCTGGTTGTGATTCTGTTTGATACCATGGAGTGACCCTTTCAAAGCCACTACCACTTTTTCTCCTGATTCCCTCAAATTTGCTTTTTTTGTTCCTGCCATTCACCCCCTTCCTTTCCTGTGCTCATCTTTGATGAATTTGTTTTCTCTACCCAAATCCTCACTCATCCCACTGATTCTCTAATGGCTCCTACTTCCCTTCCATTTATGGTCAGTCACTTTATATTTGTTTTCATCTTTCCCTTCATCACCTCCATCTGTAGAAAGATAAATCCAAGCAATGTAAGTCATATTATTTTTGCATTCATAGTTTAGTCCCTTTTGGTGAATCTTTTCTTTGTAAATTAACATAAGTTTCTGATCCTATCCTTTTCTTGTGATGCCACTAATTCCACCACAGCTAAAATCTGCATTACTCCCCTCCCTTCACCTTCACTAACAATCCCTTTCCTCAAATCCACCTTGATCTCCACCTTTTCTCCTCTAATAGACACTCCACCTCACCCCTTCACTTCTACTTGATGCCCAACCCTTAAATCCACCTCCTTTCCACCCATTTGTCTCAAATAGACACCCCACTCCTCAAACGTACCTCAAATTACATCCCTTCATCTCCACTTGACACCCCAGCACACCCCTTCACCTCTACTTGATGCCTCACCTCTCAAATCCACTTCGCTTACCTCCCATCTGTCTCCAATAGACACTCCACTCCTCAAAATTATCTTGCTTTCCATCACTTCATCTCCACTGGACACCCCACTCCTCAAAATTATCTTGCTCTCCATCCCTTCATCTCCACTGGACACCCCAGCACACCCCTTCACCTCTACTTGATGCCTCACCTCTCAAATCCACTTTTCTTGCCTCCCATTTGTCTCCAATAGACACCCCACTCACCAAAATTATCTTGCTTTCCATCACTTCATCTCCACCGGACACCCCAGCACACCCCTTCACCTCTACTTGATGCTTCACCCCTCAAATCCATCTTTCTTGCCTCCCATTTGTCTCCAATTGACACCCTAACACACCTTTTCAACTAAAAGTGATTCCCCAAGAATCAACTCCACCTTTCTCTCTTCCCCTGCATCTACACTAGAAGAACCAACCCTCTCCTACACCTTGAGCTGACACCCCATCACCCAAAGTTAGCTGGCAACCCTCTCCATAGCCTCCAACCAAAAACCCTCCACCTTTACATCCAATATTCTCTTCTTCACTTCACCTCCACAAAAAAAATGATAATCTTAAAATATGTAATATAAAAATTGTAAAGATGGATAAATAAAATTAATACAAAAATATTAAAATAAGTTAATGATACAGACTAATGTTTGGAAATACTAGAAATAGTCTATGAGACTAGATAGATGATTAAATAGCCCAAAAAATAAAATTAAAAATGAAAATTATTGAAGAAAAAATCCAAAATATAAATAAATAATGAACTGATGAATAAAGAAATTAATATATTTCACCACATTAAGCATCTCTGTAAAAATAACTAATAGCTGACAAACATTTACTTTAATTTATACAATTATATATGCAGCAAAACCTTAAAAGCTTGGTATTTTTGTCAAAAATTTTGTGCTACTTGTTATTTCTGGCTCAGCCCTGTTCCTGCCCTAAATAGGGGTTTTTATGCATTTTTGTATGATAAACCCAACATAAAAGATGCTACACAAGTATAAAAAGTGCACAAAAAATGTCAAAAGGGAAAAGAGTTATCATTCATGATGTAACTATGTAAAAAAGTAAATTTATTCCTCAAAAATATTAGAAAATTTTTGACCTGATTCTATTTTAAGTTTCCTGACAACAAAAATCACAGTCCTTTTACATTCAAGATTCATGAAATATAATTATCTTTCAACAATAAAATGTATGAGTAAAGGTTCATATGATAATTTGCATTAATATTAATTTTATTATAAATCTTGCTTGATGTGGACAAATTAAGTATATTTTCATGGTACTAATACAGAAAATAAGTGTTCTTGAGACTCCAAGAAACATATACCATCATGTACCACATTTTTGTGTGAATTATTGTCCCAAAATATGATTAATAACTAGAAAGTTTTAATTTTGTGCACATTTTAAATTCCATTAAATTTATACCTTAGAAAATTTAATATGATTCATTTTTTATAACAATTGCACTTGTTTAGTAGAGCTCAATAAGAAGCATTTCTTCAAGTGACAACCCAACCCATATATACATCATTATTTTAAGAAATAAAACTGTGACTACACAGATGACTGTGTGTCAGTTATTTAGTTACTTTTACAGAGATGCTTAATGCAGTGAAATATAGTAATTTCTTTATTCATCAGTTCAGTATTTCTTTATTTTTTAAATTTTTTTCTTCAAATAATTTTCATTTTTAATTTTATTTTTTGGGCTATTAAATAATCTATCTAGTCTCATAGACTATTTCTGGTATTTCCAAACATTAGTCTGTATCATTGACTTATTTTAATATTTTTGTATTAATTTTATTTATCCATCTTTACAATTTTTATATTACATTTTTTAAGATTATCATTTTTTTTGTGGAGGTGAAGTGAAGAAGAGAATATTGGATGTAAAGGCGGAGGGTTTTTGGTTGGAGGCTATGGAGAAGGTGACCAGCTAAGTTTGTGTGATGGGGTGTCAGCTCAAGGTGTAGGAGAGGGGTGGTTCTTCTAGTTTAGGTCCAGGGGAAGAGAGAAAGGTGGAGTTGATGCTTGGGGAATCACTTTTAGTTGAAAATGTGTGTTAGGGTGTCAATTGGAGACAAATGGGAGGCAAGCAAGATAGATTTGAGGGGTGAAGCATCAAGTAGAGGTGAAGGGATGTGCTGGGGTGTCCAGTGAAGATGAAGGGATGGAGAGCAAGATAATTTTGAGGAGTGGGGTGTCCAGTGGAGATTAAGTGATGGAAAGAAAGATAATTTTGGGGAGTGGGGTGTCTATTGGAGACAAATGGGAGGCAAGCAAAGTAGATTTGAGAGGTGAGGCATCAAGTAAAGGTGAAGGGGTGTGCTGGTGTGTCAAGTGGAGATGAAGAGATGGAATGTGAGATACATTTGAGGAGTGGGGTGTCTATATGAGACAAATGGGTGGAAATTGAGGTGGATTTGAGGGGTTGGGCATCAAATAGAAGTGAATGGGTGTTCTGGGGTGTCCAGTGGTGATGAAGAGATGAAATGTGAGATACATTTGAGGAGTGGGGTGTCTATTTGAGACAAATGGGTAGAAAGTGAGGTGGATTAGAGGGATTGGGCATCAAATATAAGTGAAGGGGTGTGCTGGGGTGTCCAGTGGTGATGAAGGGATGAAATGTGAGATACATTTGAGGAGTGGGGTGTCTATTTGAGACAAATGGGTAGAAAGTGAGTTGGATTAGAGGGATTGGCCATCAAATATAAGTGAAGGGGTGAGGTGGAGTGTCAGTGTATGCTAGTATCTAAGTATGATTTAATAGTAAATATTAATGGTCCTACTACTTATTGATAAATTATTTAGTGATTAAACCTCAGGGGAAGAATAATAAAATAGCTATTCTCAATATAAACTCACAATACTTTGATTTTTATGTGTGCTAGTGGTGGAAAATAGAAAAATAAAATATAGTTATAGATTATATAAAGATAATATCAATTTATAAATGCTTTATAATATATTTATATTTAATAATAATTGTTTTACAGTGTTTATTTGAATTTTAGTAAGTAAGTGATGTCCAATAACCTGTCAAATCCTCCATTACTTATACCAAAATTCACTGGAGTGCACAGACCTTCAATCCAGATTATATCAGTTCTATCCCAGGCAATTAAAGCACTGTCAGAGCCCATTAGCTCCCCATGGCGTCCACTTCAAGCAGTTTCAGCACCCAGAGTCCAGTAAGGACCCTCCATCACAATTAATGATATCACAGACCCATACCATAAATAGAATAAGCAGATAAAAGCAGATACCATAAAGAAACAGGTAAAATAACTCATCCAAAGAGTATATAACAAAACCCAAAGCATATAAAGGAACCAAATTAAATTTCCAAGCCCCCAATAACATCCCCAAGCATCCTTATTAACCCAGTAATCATATCTCAACCCATAATTCCATGAAAATCCATCAAAGGAATCAGATTAAGCTGTCCAAAATGGATATATGCACCTGAAAAAGGTGTAAATGCTTGTGTAGGTGTTTTGACTCCACTGAATACATCCATATGACCTAAAATAAGCAGAAAAATAAATTTTATAGGCTATTAAGAGGTTAAACCCCACCTATAGACCTAAATATACATAAAGTAACTACATATTTCACTGAATATGAGGTTTCTGTATACATATAAGCTTATATATGTCTATAATTACTTAACATCACTTAAGGTAAGTATATTATGATTCCATTAACACCTTAGTTAGTATTAGGGGGTTTCAGTTCTGGAAAATACGCACTTACAAATATGCATTTAAATTTGACCAAATCCGCACTTATTAAAGTGTGGATTTCTGAAACACACTAGCCCCAATACTGGTGGATTTCAAAATGAAATAAGTCACTTATTTCACTCAAATCTGCAATTTCTCAACCAAAAGTGCTTATTTCACCATAAAGTCCCAATTCACTGAATTGTCAGCATCATCCCAATCATACAGAGCACTCCGCAGCTTAACACTTCATAACTCAAAACATCGTACATCATTTACATTTTCATATCACTTCATATACTAGTCATGCCTTCCTCACTTTCAAATTGTGATAAATTACATAAAGCAATGACTTTCATGGCTCTTGAACTGCTCCTAGACTCTGATTGCGATTCTGATTCTGATCTAGAAAAAAATTTTGTCTTTTTATCAAAAATGGTCATGAAACATTAACTTCTTCCCAGAAAGCCTCAAGTACTTCATACCCCCAAGTACACCATCCAAGCACTTCTTAACCTATCTACACCCAGTTTTGGACAGTTGTTCAGGAATTCTCTTGAATTTTTCCTTAAATTTCTTAAGCTTATTCAGGATCATCCCATATTTCACAATAATTCTCAAAAAGAACAACGACATCCTTCAATTCAATTGGCCATCACACTTTGTTGTTTTGGTTCCAATGGTAACGGAGCCGCTTTGAAATGTTTAGAAAATGTCTTTGATTTAGGGTATGGTTCAGTTAAAACTTATACCAAAAAATGCATCACTTCCATCAACTCCTTGGAATCTCAACTTCTCACCTGGCCAAAAAAAGAAGAGCGACTTGAATCATCTCAGGTTATGCAAACAGAGGGCTTCCCAGGATGTATTGGTTTTTTTGACAGTACTACTATTCCTTTGAGCCAGAAGCCTGCTCAAGGTGGAGACAATTACTTTAACCGTAAAAAAAGGTAGATTATTTTCAACTCCTTTCATTCTCTTTTAATCTAACTCAAACAACTCTATCTTCTTTATAGATATTGAATTTCCGTTCAGCTTATATGTGACGTTAAAAAAATTTATATCATTTTTTTCTGGCTATCCTGGCTCATGTCATGACTTCTACATCTTCCAAAGAATGCAAATTTCAAATAAACCTGAAAAATTCTTTGGTGAAGATCAGTATCTTCTTTCAGATTCTGCTTATTTTAATGGAAAGTATGTACTTCCTGCTTTTTGGGGAGCAGCTTCAGAAGACAGTCAAAATGCCAAGTTCAACAATCATTTGGAAAAGTTAAGAGTTTGTATTGAACATTCTATTTGAATCTTGAAAGGCCGTTTTCTAGTTTAAGGGAATTAAGAAGTCCTCTTAGAAATAAATCTGAAATGGAGGCAGTGATCAACTGGATTCTGTGTTGCACTATACTTCATAACCTACTTGCTGACCTCAAAGATCAATGGGTAGAGCTGTATGAAGATGAAAAAGTTGATTCACCTCTGACTATATCCAAAAATTCTATTTCTCAATCAACTAGTATAAGGGCAAAATTTCTTCCAATAACACTCCCACATTTTTCAACACAATTTTAATTTTTTTTTTCATACTCTTCAAATTATCAATTCACATGTTTTATTCACTGAGAATGGTAATTTTTTTGGCATATTTATTTTGTTTTTGAATTTGCTGTTACACTACGTGGGAAAGTGGTGTTGCAGGCTGTTCTGGAACAGCCAATTGCAAGCCAAAAATTGGCCTTGAAAATTACGAAGGACCAATTAAGATATCTTTCAACAGCAATAACTGTCGCTGCAAATCCCTTTCATTCTGCTTGACTCTTTTTTATCTTTATCTTTTTTTATTATCCTTATTCTTTCACATACAACATAGCCTTTGATAAGGATTCATGTTAACACCAGGTTATTCAAATGAATCATTAAAAAATACAATTTTCTCAATGCCATTGATATCTTTAGCTAAGGAAAAATCACCAAAAATCTCAGGAGTATTTACAGAAAAACAAATTAATCATCTGTAAACATAGTTTTATTTACTGTCTCTTCAGCTCCCCCTTGATACTCATAATTTTGTTTTGATTGAAGGTGGCAATGGTGGTAAGTGGAGGAGGGGGAGGTGACAATGGTGGAAATTGGAGATTGTGATGGAGGTGGAGGTAGAGGTAGAGGTAGAGGTATAGGTAGAGGTAGAGGTAGAGGTAGAGGTAGAGGTAGAGGTAGAGGTAGAGGTAGAGGTAGAGGTAGAGGTAGAGGTAGAGGTAGAGGTAGAGGTAGAGGTAGAGGTAGAGGTAGAGGTAGAGGTAGAGGTAGAGGTAGAGGTAGAGGTAGAGGTAGAGGTAGAGGTAGAGGTAGAGGTAGAGGTAGAGGTAGAGGTAGAGGTAGAGGTAGAGGTAGAGGTAGAGGTAGAGGTAGAGGTAGAGGTAGAGGTAGAGGTAGAGGTAGAGGTAGAGGTAGAGGTAGAGGTAGAGGTAGAGGTAGAGGTAGAGGTAGAGGTAGAGGTAGAGGTAGAGGTAGAGGTAGAGGTAGAGGTAGAGGTAGAGGTAGAGGTAGAGGTAGAGGTAGAGGTAGAGGTAGAGGTAGAGGTAGAGGTAGAGGTAGAGGTAGAGGTAGAGGTAGAGGTAGAGGTAGAGGTAGAGGTAGAGGTAGAGGTAGAGGTAGAGGTAGAGGTAGAGGTAGAGGTAGAGGTAGAGGTAGAGGTAGAGGTAGAGGTAGAGGAGGAGGCAAGAGGAGGAGGTGGTGGCCAGAGGTGGTGGAGGTGGAGGTGGTGGCAAGTGGAGGTGGTGGAGGTGGTGGAGGTGGAGGAGATGGAGGTGGAGGTGGAGGTTGTGGAGGTGGAGGCAGGAGGAGGAGGAGGAGGAGGTGGAGGTGGTGGAGATGAAGGTGGAGGTGGAGCTGGTAGAGGTGGAGGTGGAGGTGGTGGAGGTGGAAGCGGGAGGTGGTGGAGGTGTAGTTGGAGGTGGAGGTGGAGGTGGAGGCAAGAGGAGGAGGTGGAGATGGAGGTGGAGGTGGAGGTGGAGGTGGAGGTGGAGGTGGAGGTGGAGGTGGAGGTGGAGGTGGAGGTGGAGGTGGAGGTGGAGGTGGAGGTGGAGGTGGAGGTGGAGGTGGAGGTGGAGGTGGAGGTGGAGGTGGAGGTGGAGGTGGAGGTGGAGGTGGAGGTGGAGGTGGAGGTGGAGGTGGAGGTGGAGGTGGAGGTGGAGGTGGAGGCAAGAGGAGGCGAGAGAAGGAGGTGGTGGAGGTGGTGGAGATGTAGATGGAGGTGGAGGTGAAGGTGGAGGCAAGAGGAGGAGGTGGTGGAGGTGAAGGTGAAGGTGGAGGCAAGAGGAGGAGGTGGTGGAGGTGGAGGCAAGAGGTGGTGGAGGTGGATGTGAAGGAGGAGGAGGTGGTGGAGGTGGAGGTGGAGGTGGAGGAGATGGAGGTAGAGGTGAGAGGAGGTGGAGGTGGAGGTAAGAGGAGGTGGAGGTGGAGGCAAGAGGTGGTGGAGGTGGTGGCAAGAGGTGGTGGAGGTGGAGGTGGTGGTGGTGGAGGCGCGAGGTGGTGGTGGTGGAGGCAAGAGGAGGAGTGTTATGGGTGCTTATATCCACCTCTTGCCTCCACCTCCACCTCCTCTCACCTCCTCTTGCCTCCACCTTCACCTCCACCTGCTCTTGCCTCCTCTTGCCCCCACCTCCACCTCCTCTTACCTCTACCACCTCTTTCCTCCACCTCCACCACCTCTTGCCACCTCTTTCCACCTCTTGCATCCACCTCCACCACCTCTCACCACCTCTCCCCTCCACCTCCACCTCCACCACCTCTCGCCTCCACCTCCATCTCCACCACCTCCACCACCTCCTCCTCTCACCTCCACCTCCACCACCTCTCACCTCCACCTCCACCTCCTCTTGCCACCACCACCTCCTCTTGCCACCACCTCTCACAACCACCATCTCTACCTCCACCTCCTCTCACCACCACCATCTCCATCTTCACCTCCTCTTGCCACCACCATCTCCACCTCCACCTCTACCTCCACCCCTTTTGCCACCACCATCTCCATCTAGGTGAGTTTTTTTTTAAAAAAAATGTGTTGAATTTTTTTTCAGATCAAAAAAATGTCTTCTTCTTCAGATTCATTCCTTACTTCTATAATATCTTCATTTTTATCCTCTTTATCATCTTCAACTTTATCATCTCTATCATCTTCTTCAAAATTAATTTCAATACAATTGTCTTCTAAATCATCAAAAAAATTTAATGATAATATGTCTCATCAGAAT
This sequence comes from Hemileia vastatrix, assembly GCA_030280995.1. Taxonomy (NCBI): domain Eukaryota; kingdom Fungi; phylum Basidiomycota; class Pucciniomycetes; order Pucciniales; family Zaghouaniaceae; genus Hemileia; species Hemileia vastatrix. Next base: position 46,281,470 of record JASXTE010000001.1, read on the forward strand.
AAAAGATATCTGACAAAAAAATTCATCTTCTAAATCATCAAAAAAAATTAAATATAATCAGTCTCATCAGAAGAAAAGATATCTGAAAAAAAAAATTCTCTGAAAACGTTTTTTTTGTCATATCCCAAACATTTTTTTTCATAAAACTAAAGTAAATAAAAAAAATCAATATCCAAAAAAATTACCAGAAGATATCAAATATCTAACCAAATTTGGAGATTATTAAGTTGTTGCAGTTATCAGTAATACTTATAAGGCTCAATTCATTTTGAAAGTTCATTCATTTGATGGTGTAAAAGATGAAACTTTTAATCAACTATCGGATCTTATCATAACTCTTTACCAAATGGCTTTGGTTCTATTACCTATAAGGAATATGAATTCGTTGGGTGGTATCATGATTGGATTTGGTTGGAGACCAGTTTTGTTAAAGGATATTCTCTTGGTATGTCTAATAATTTTTTTTTCATTCTTAATATCATTTCACTTATTTCATTTATATAGGCATATATTCATTGCTCAAGAATATCACTAAAGCTCAATTAGATGAAGATTTTGGCTTATGGGATACTCTACCTTCCTTTAACTCTTTTCTTGCTCTTTGACTCAAAAAGCCCTGTAATAAAGCATTTGAAAAAAATCATGGACTTGCAACCAAAGTTGGAATACTGAATTGGTGTGACTCCAAATGTGAAGATATCAGCCACCAATATATTTTATTTTCTAACGTTATTATCACTCATTCTGTATTTCACAATAGGATTCATATCAATAGGAATGATGCCAATTTTCTTACTTTTGGTATATTCTCATATATCAATCCGATAACTGGCCAACCAATACCATCTCTAGCTAAAATCAAAGGACATGGTTTATGTTTTCCAGACCACTGGTGCATCATTGATATTGGTTTTGGAAATGGTATCATCAAAACTATTTGGAATTCTTCTCAGGATAATCATCAAACAACAAATACTCCTGCTGGTTTGGAATCCTATCACGATTTCACACATTTTGGTTGCTCATTTCAAATCAGTCATAAGTTGATTAAAAGAATAAAAAAGATAAAGAAAGAAGGTAAAGTTAATCGATTTAAAAAAACTTAATCTAGATCCAAAAAGTATGGGGATTAGAGTTGTCATCATAAATTTTTAATAAATATTTTTTATATATCAATTTCCTCAACTAAAGTAATGGGCCAACGACCTTTGGTTGTATAACAGGTAATCATGATAAAATTTATTTGTTTCATGGGGTTCCTCTAGCCTATACCTGTGGAAAGTCCCAAACTTTTGTTTCTTGATTTGATCTGCATTTTGGCTAGAGGAATTGTCATTACTTTAAAAGTAGTAGATTTGATATATCTTATTTATAAATTAATTAATTTATGATATTATATTAAATTTTGGTGACTTTCACCCTTTACTTCAATAAAATTCAGGGGAGGGTATTGCCAAATTTTTAAATCTGACATGTGAAATTGATGACTTAGAAAAATTTGGTGGTACCCACCCCTTGTTTCAATAAAATTCAAGGGGAGTTATTGCCAAATTTTCAAAAGAGAAATAGAATTTTAATGAATTAGAAGTATTTAGATAAGCAAACTTATTGACTTGAAAGTAAAGATAGAAAAATTGTATTATATTTTCAAATTTTTGTCAAAAAAAAGTATAAGCAAACTTATTGACTTGAATGTAAAGATAGAAAAATTGTATGATATTTTTGAAAATTTGTCAAAAAAAAAGTACTATATTAAAGACCTTTTATAAGGCAGAATATAAGAAAACATTACCAAAAATAAATCAAACAAAATTAATTTACCTAGAAAAATAATTTATCAATTGAAAATTTCAAGCAATTTTTTTATGTCCTCATAAGATTGGCCATTTTTTAAACATTCCATAATGAAATTTTTTTTTTTTTAAATTTCTTGTTTTTCCAATTCACAAGTAGCCATTTCTCTTTGAAATTGATGGTCATTTACTCTTTCCATCTGCTCTGCCTCAATTTTTTTTCTTACAAATCTAAGGCTTGCTGATCTTTCCTTAGCATATGATCAAACTTCATCTTCTCAAAGTCAAGGGTATTTTTCGCAATAGTTTATTTTGCTGAGAAAATTAAATAGAAATAAATAAATAAATAAGTTAATGAATAAGATATATAGTAAACAAATCTTACTTATATCTTTTTTTTAAAAAAATACTCAAGAGAGCCAATTGAGCTTGTTGAAGTATTACCATGTTTTAAAAGATGGTTCAAGTTCATTGAAGTTGAGGGTTGTTTCTTTAGTTTGGAGTTTGAAAAAAAGGCTTCAGGAAGTTCATCTAAAGTAGCTTCTAAAGCGGGATTCACATTTCCAGAATTGAGATTATTTAATGGAGTTTGAGTTTGAGTAGGAGGAGACTAGAAAGAAAGAGAAATTTAGAGAAGAATTGAAGAAAAAAGAAAAAGTAAACATACATTTAAATTTTGGGGCTCTGAGGATTCAGATCTGCTGCAATATAATTGTTCTTCTGGATATTCAGGATCATCTTCAGCTGAACTATGGTTAGAAGGTGGAGGGTATTGATCTCCTTCAAGTAAAGGTGTGTCGGGAGGATTATAGGAAGGTTTGGATCCAGAGGGTATATCCTTAGTAGTATCATGTAGAAACCAAGGGTTTACATCAACTTAGGATCCAAATAGATTATCCAGTTCCTCATAGAAAGGACACATGACATTGAGCTTTTCGGAAACAGTAGTAATTCCAATCTCCAAATCATCATCGTCAATACCAAAGCCAGTTTCATTTGCAGCATGATGAGCCTTTTTATATTTTGATTGATAACTCTTTAATCTCTCCTTTATTTGTTTAGGATTAATATCAATCCTCCCTCTTGTTTTCTTCCTTACTTCATTAGCCATCAATAATTAGCCATTAACCTTTGAAGAAGGTGGATATCCAATACAAGTAGACTTTTCACATCCAAAACATGCATCATAATTTGATTTTATTTTAAGGAAGTTAATTATGATGAGATAATCATACTTTTTTAGCTGACCTGACTTTGATTTTTCAGGTGTGGGGCTTGCTTTACAAGGAGACTTTTGTGACAAAGCATATTTTTGAGTTACTTTTTGAGATTTAGAATGTCTGGGAGACATTATAAAACTGGTACATAACAAGAAAAGAGATTAAGAGGTATAAGAAATAAGTAAAAAAGAATGTAAACATGCCTGGTCAAAATGTTGTAATAAAATGTTGAAAGTTTTAGGAAGGGGTGTGTGCCAAGGATGGATGGGTAGGGAGTGAGGAAGTTCAGTTTGTCACATGTGACAGGGATGAGGTAAGAAAGGAAGGGATGTTGTGAAAAAAAACAGTAAAAAATTGCTGATTTGAGGTCATAACTGACACCCATTTTTTTAAATAAGTGACTTTTTTTGCAAAATTTAAGTGCTTATTTGTAAGTGCTGATTAGGTTTGAAATCCGCACTTAAGTTAAGTGCAGATTTTCCAGAATTGACACACCCTATTATGTGGCTATGGATAAGCTATTTAAACTACTATAAGTCATATAATAGTGTAATAATAATATATATAAGTATTATAACCATATATATAAGTATTTTAACCTTATTTTTAAGTTATAAGTTTAATGTAATTAATGTTTTTGTATTTTAAACATAAGAGTTTAATCAGTCCTTGGGATACCTAGGCTGACATGGAGTGTCTATTAGAGGAGAAAAGGTGGTGATCAAGGTGGATTTGAGGAAAGGGATTTTTAGTGAAGGTGAAGGGAGGGGAGAAATGCAGATTTTATCTGTCGTGGAATTAGTGGCAACACAAGAAAAGGATAGGATCAGAAAATATTGTTAATTTACCAAGAAAATATTTACCAAAAGGGAATAAAACATGAATGCAGAAATTATATGACTTACATTGCTTGGATTTATCTTCCTATAAATGCAGGTGATGAAGGGAAAGATGAAAACAAATAAAAAGGGAATGAAAATAAATGGAAGGGATGTAGGTGCCATTAGAGAATCGGTGGGATGAGTGAGGATTCTGGTAGAGAAAACAAACTCATCAAAGATGAGCACAGGAAAGGAAGAGGGTGAATGGCAGGAACAAAAAAAGCAAATATGAGAGAATCAGGAGAAAAAGTGGAAGTGGCTCAGACAGAGTCATTAGAAGAATCAGGCACAGGGTCACAACCAGAAGCCAAAAAAAACTAGGCACCTTTTTTATGGTTTTTTTCTCTTGTGTTTAGGGTTCAAGTGATAGTTAAAACTTGTGACTGTAAAAAAATTAATTTGAAAGCCTACTTGACAAATTTTAATCTATTAGAGAAATGTAATCTTAGAGATTATTTCAAGCTCTCAAGGAGGGAAGATCAAAGTGAGATTATAATATTAATTTAAAAATCACACTCACCCTGTTCAAATTTAAAATTTATATAATTTTAGTGTATATTTTCATTTAAATTCTATGATTTAACAAATGTGGAAACCCCTAATTTCTTTTTGTTAATGAGTAGTGAAATTGATTCAGAATATCTTTTTACACCTCCACTCTCCTGTCTATCATCTATCCAAGCCCAGAAAGTAAATTTGAAGCTTACATTGTTTTTTTTATTTGTAATAAAATTCAATTTTATTTAATTGTCATGACTTCCCCCAAAAAAATTTTAAATTTATTTTCCAACTCTAAAATATTTATAAGCTTGTCTTGGACTATATATTTAAAAATAAAATTCAAGTCAACACCACAAATTATGAGCTGGAATTTTTAGATCCTCATATTCCCTTAATTGTTAATTAAGGTGTTGGTCATCTCAAGCCAAGGGGCTGAAAGCATAGGGAATGGAAGTTTGAGGGGTATTTTCTGTGGTAAGAACTTAATTATTGATAATATGAAAGGAAAGAAATTATACAAAGAAAAAAAAAGATGAAGAAAGGATGCACAAAAATTTTAGTATAAGGGCTAGATTTCTCAACCTTCTTCTGATTAATACAATTTCCAATGAAGTATAAGCTTTTCTTTGAAACATGGGCTTATATTTGGGGGGTGAGGCTCTTCAGGAGGAGAAATCTGTGCTAAAGTTGGTCAGTTTTTTTATGGATGTGAAGGGGCTGAGATGAATTGGGGAGACCAAATGGGTATTTGTGGTGGGAAGATCCAGGCAACTGGAAAGAGACATACCTGACAGAAATTTTTTTTGGACTGGAATACAAGTACCATCACATTAGGAAAGGTTCAAGGGAAGATAAAAGTTTTAGGGGGGGCCAACACTTGTTTAATTTCCTGTTTGTTTTGAAATTAAATTAGTGAGCCACTTTAATTTAATTGTTTTATTTTATTTTATTATATATTTTTTATTTTATTTTATTTTACTTTATTTTATTTTGTTTTATTTTATTTTATTTTATTTTATTTTATTTTATTTTATTTTATTTTATTTTATTTTATTTTATTTTATTTTATTTTATTTTATTTTATTTTATTTTATTTTATTTTATTTTATTTTATTTTATTTTATTTTATTTTATTTTATTTTATTTTATTTTATTTTATTTTATTTTATTTTATTTTATTTTATTTTATTTTATTTTATTTTATTTTATTTTATTTTATTTTATTTTATTTTATTTTATTTTATTTTATTTTATTTTATTTTATTTTATTTTATTTTATTTTATTTTATTTTATTTTATTTTATTTTATTTTATTTTATTTTATTTTATTTTATTTTATTTTCTAAATAAATTTATTCAATTAAAACTGGTTTGTTTCTATGCAGTGAAGAGCTGCTCGGACACATATTTCTTGCTAATTATCGCAACACGTGACTTGTGCTGTAGACTTGGCAGGAAGGACAAGCGATCATTTGCAACATTTTCTATGTTACCTGGCAAGCTGAAACGAGAAAGAAAAAATAAACGCATCAACGCAATCAAGTAGAGTTAAAAGCAAAAAGTAATCCAAGTGAGAAATAAAATTGGTAAGATAATAAGAATGACGTCACCCCCTGTAGAATTTGATGTAGTGCTTTTCAGTTTGTACTAGATACTTTAATCGATTTTGTCTGCTCTGATTGTGCATGATGATTTCATTATTGTCCAGTTTCCTTTGCCTATTTAACCCTCTCTCCATGCAGTTGACTCCTTATTTTTTTCCCTTTTATTTCAAGCCCCATCTCTGGGTGAGATTGTACGAAATATAAAAAAATGATGATTTCATTACCCTAGAATTAAAATCAGATGGTTTGGAGTTAAAATGCTTCAAAATTTGTGCCTTCTGTTCCTGAATGTAAATCAAGACTCATCCAAAGACGTCACTTGAACCTTTTTTTATTTTTTGTTGTTTTAGACGAGTACTTCGTGTATGAAAATATCTCAGTAATGGAATTGATAAATTTTGAGTCAGAGTGAGGCACGGATCAAATATATATTAGATTAAACTGCATCCCAGATATAGACGATAATCGAAATTCATAATTGAATTTTTGTACTGAAATTTATATTCTTATATATCTGCCTAATATGTGCCTATTATTCTTTTATGCACCCCTTTTAGGTGAGATTGTAAGAAATAAATTATATTCAAAAAAGCGCCCCCTAGTATGTCTAAATATCACGTTTAGTTAAAAAGTGGCTTGAGACCGTTGCGTAATCATTCGCCTCAATTTCTTTTACAAATATGTAACGTAGTTATAGAAACTATGAGAGTGCTAAGATGTAGAAATACAAGTGGTTCTGGCAAAGGTCAACCATAAATTTCACAAATTTAGATCCCGAGTCCGTTGTCTGTGAGTCATTGGACGCCATATAATTGTGTGAAGAGCCTTTTGTAGTACAATGGTGAGAAAGAAGAGGGAAATAAGCCAAACAATTCATCAACTACAGAAGACAGCTAAACTGTGTTGGATTTGGAAGAAAGGAGTAGTTCCGTGCAACTGGGGCACGGATAAACGGATAGAAATTACGTTCCAAGAGTGCCCAATTCATATTAGCTGCTTCTGCGTCTGCAGTAACGGTAGAGAGAACTGCGCGGTGAGTGAAATATTAAATTCAAGAATTTTGAAGAAGGTTTTAGACTTTAGCCTTATACGTTTTTTTTTTCCAGTAACATCACATTTAAAGCTGGGAAAGACTAACCATATTGAAGTTACTAGATATTGACTTATTTATTAATTTCTTCTCCATTCATTTTCCCGTTCAGTGGTTGGTTTTTATCTGCTATAAAACCATTCTGATTGTGTTGGAACTGACTAGGTTTTCACTTTTAGCCAACTCCTTGTCAATCATTTCTCTCTATCTCTCTATTACAAGATGTTCATCGGTTTCATTCTTCCGGCACTTGCGCTGGTCAGCTTAATTCCAGCAACTCAGGCTCATGTTCGACACCTGTATGTTGGAGCGACACTCCAGTCTCCTACTCTCTCTGTTGGCTTTGGTATCGTAAGCCAGTCTTCCATTTTTTGGTTGAATCACTTCGAATAATGGATTTTTCTTTTTTTTTAATTTTTAGAACATAACGAAGTATCCATTCCATATGTGGGAGGGAGGAGATGTGCACTTTTTTTTTTGACTGGAAGTGGTTAAAGTGGTGGCCTTGACTCTATCGACTTATGTTTGTAGGCTGGTGGTGATGCTCCTTTTTTTTCTAGAAGAATAGAATGGGTTGAAAATCCCCCTTATCCTTGTGGTATGAATGATGAGCTAGGCGTTATTGATGTTGACAGCTTTTTATCTCAATGTAAGCGCATAAATAGGGGGTGTCAGTTCTGGCAAATCCGCACTTACAAATCCGCACTTAAATTTGACCAAATCCGCACTTAAATAAGTGCGGATTTCCAAAACACACTAGCCCCAATACTGGTGGATTTCAAAATGAAATAAGTCACTTATTTCACTCAAATCCGCACTTTCTCAACCAAAAGTGCTGATTTCACCATCAAGTCCCATTTCACTGATTTGTCAGCATCATCCCATTCATACGCAGCACTCCGCAGAATAACACTTCATAACTCAAAACATCGTACATCACTTACATCTTCATATCATATCATATAAGAGTTATGCCTTCCTCACTTTCAAATCGTGATAAATTACATAAAGCAATGACTTTCATGGCTCTTGAACTGCTCTTGGACTCTGATTGCGATTCTGATTCTGATCTAGAAGAAGATTTTGTCTTTTTATCAAAAATGGCCACGAAACGTTACCTTCTTCCCAGAAAGCCTCAAGTACTTCATACCCCCAAGTACACCATCCAAACACTTCTTAACCTATCTACACCCAGTTTTAGACAGCTGTTCAGGACTTCTCAGGAATGTTTCCTTAAATTGCTTGAGCTTATTCAGGATCATCCCATATTTCACAATAATTCTCAAAAAGAACAACGACATCCTTCAATTCAATTGGCCATCACACTATGTCGTTTGGGTTCAAATGGTAATGGAGCCGCTTTGAAACGTTTAGAAAATGTCTTTGATTTAGGGTATGGTTCAGTTAACACTTATACCAAACGATGTATCACTGCCATCAACTCCTTGGAATCTCAACTTCTCACCTGGCCAACAAAAATGAAATCGCATATTTTCAGCAAACGCATATTTTTTCAGTCACTCTCTTTTTTTTCTTCACTCATATCCGTTTTCTCCTCTCTTCCTACATCACTCAATCAATTTCACTTATATTTCTTTTTTCTCAACTCATCTCTCCAGGTAAGTCATTTTATTCTTTTTAAACAGAGTGTGAAAATAGGAGGATGAACTCTGTTCTTCGGGCGAAGAACAGAGTTCACTTCCATTCACTTATATTTCTTTTTTCTCAACTCATCTCTCCAGGTAAGTCATTTTATTCTTTTTAAACAGAGTGTGAAAATAGGAGGATGAACTCTGTTCTTCGGGCGAAGAGCAGAGTTCACTTCCATTCACTTATATTTCTTTTTTCTCAACTCATCTCTCCAGGTAAGTCATTTTATTCTTTTTAAACAGAGTGTGAAAATAGGAGGATGAACTCTGTTCTTCGGGCGAAGAACAGAGTTCACTTCCATAAAATATTAGCTGAAAATGTAAAATTATTGTTTTTCCATCAAAGAAAATTCTTTAAAATTTTTTGTATTATTACATGATTGAGTTCTAATGCAGCGAGCATGTTGTTAGAGCATTATTGCCCCTCTTAGTAACTCAATCAAGTAATATATACAAAAAAATAACCAAATATTTAATATTCTTCCATAAATTTTTAATAAATAAATATGATATTTCAATTTATGAAATTAAAGTAATGGGCCCACGACCTTGTGTTGTATAAATGGTAATCATGATAACATTAATTTGTTTTAATTTGTTTCATGGGGTTCCTCTAGCCTATACCTGTGGAAAGTCCCAAACCTAGTTTCTAGACTTGATCTGCATTTTGGCTTAAGGAATTGTCATTACTTTAAAAGTAGTATACTTGACATATCTTATTTATATATTAATTAATTTATGTAATTATATTAAATTTTGATGACTTTCACCCTTTACTTCAATAAAATGCAGGGGAGGGTATTGCCAATTTTTTAAATCTGACATGTGAAATTGATGACTTAGAAAAATTTGGTGGTACCCACCCCTTGTTTCAATAAAATGCAGGGGAGGGTATTGCCAATGTTTTAAATCTGACATGTGAAATTGATGACTTAGAAAAATTTGGTGGTACCCACCCCTTGTTTCAATAAAATGCAGGGGAGGGCATTGCCAATTTTTTAAATCTGACATGTGAAATTGATGACTTAGAAAAATTTAGATAAGCAAACTTATTGACTAGCAAGTAAAGATAGAAAATTTTTATTATACATTCAAATTTTTGTCAAAAATAACGTACTATATTCTTTTCCTTTTATAAGTCAGCATATAAGAAAATATTACCAAAATTAAATTAACTAGAAAAACAATTTATCAATTGAAAAGGTCAAGTAATTTTTTAATGTCCTCATAAGATTGGCCATTTTTAACACATTCCATAATGAAATCTTTTTTTTTAAAACTCTCTTGTTTTTCCAATTCACAAGTAGCCATTTCTCTTTGAAATTGACGGTCATTTACTCTTTCCATCTGCTCTACCTCAAATTTTTTTTCTTCCAAATCTAAGGCTTGCTGATCTTTCCTTAGCATATGATCAAACTTCATCTTCTCAAAGTCAAGGGCATTATTTGCAATAGTTGATTTCGCTGAGAAAATTAAATTGAAATAAATAAATAAATGAGTTAATGATTAAGATATATAGTAAACAAAACTTACTTATATCTTGATCTTCTTCAAGTAAAGGTGTGTTGGGAGGATTATAGGAAGGTTTGGATCCAGAGGGTATATGCTTAGTAGTATCGTGTAGAAACCAAGGGTTTACATCAACTCGGGTGCCAAAAAGATTATCCATTTCCTCATAGAAAGGACACATGACATTGAGCTTTTTGGAAACAGTAGTAGTTCCAATCTCCAAATCATCATCGTCAATACCAAATCCAGTTTCATTTGCAGCATGATGAGCCTTTTTATATTTTGATTGGTAACTCTTAAATCTCTCCTTCATTTGTTTAGGATTGATATCGATTCTCTCCCTTGTTTTCTTCCTTACTTCATTGGCCATCAATAAGTAGCCATTAACCTTTGAAGAAGGTGGACATCCAATACGAGTGGACTTTTCACATCCAAAACATGCTTCAAAATTTTATTTTATTTTAAGGAAGTTGATTATGATGAGATAATCATCCTTTTTAAGCTGACCTGAACCTGACTTTGATTTTTCAGGTGTAGGGCTTGCTTTACGAGGGGACTTTTGTGACGAAGCAGATTTTTGAGTTACCTTTTGAGATTTGGAATGTCTGGGAGGCATTATGAAACTGGCACATAACAAGAAAAAAGATTAAAAAGTAGAAGAAATAAGTAAAAAAGAATGTAAACATGCCTGGTCAAAATATTGAAAATGTCAGGAAGGGGTGTGTGCCGAGGATTGATGGGTAGGTAGCGAGGAAGGTCAGTGTGTCACATGTGACAGGGATGGGGTAAGAAAGGAAGGGATGTTTTGTGGCCAAAATGTGGTTGTGAAAAAAAACGGGAAAAAAGTGCTGATTTGAGGTCATAACTGACACCCTTTTTTGAAATAAGTGACTTTTTTGCAAAATTTAAGTGCTGATTTGTAAGTGCTGATTTGGTTTGAAATCCGCACTTAATTTAAGTGCGGATTTGCCAGAACTGACACCCCCTAATATCTCCATTTTGCATGTCCACTTATTTTTGCGGATTTCAGCCGAAAGCAAAGGGCTTGCTTCTACTGCTCCGGATGGTAGCATGGAACTTTTGTTGTTTCAAGTTAATCGTGACGGAGCCTGTCCCGTTACAGCGGAAATTAACACAGTCAGCATTTTCTTTATTTTTTCATTGATGTACGATTTCTAAAAGCCAAAGAAAATATAGGATGCTACGCTAAAAACATGGCAAAAAGTTCCTGTAACCAATCAATGTCCTGGAATTAAGGGTATGTGGCAGGCCGATCGTGTCAATCATACTCTATCTGTCCACATTCCACCGTCAGTATTCCTTTTATTCATTTAGTAAAAATAAAAACTTATGACTTTTATTTAGAAATACTAAATGTACTGGCGGTAGGACAGGGTATGCCTGCATATTGAGGATTCGAGCAGGTACGTCCTAAGTTTAAAACCGTGCCGCCTTTTTCTCATGCATCTTCGAAATAGGTTGGGTCAATCGATTTGGTGGATGTTTTGGGATAAAGATGGCAAATGCGCCTCCTGCTAAGTCATACAGAGTCGACTCTGGACCAACGTCCAATGGCGGTAGTTAGTTATTCTCCACTATTCACAAAAAATAAAAATAAAAATAACTAATGAATTATTGCACTTTGCAGCTCTTAGCCCCTCTCAAATCAATTCTATTGCTGAAAGGATCGTGGTGGCTATGGATTCCAAATCAATACTTACTGACAAGGCAACTAAAGTCACCAAGCAAATGCTTGACTCCGCAGCTTCAGCTTTACGTTCACTCCAATCTTCTCAAGCGCCTTCTGCAGCAGGTATAGAAAAACAGTACGATGCCATTACCCAGAAAGCACTTTCAATTCTGAAAGCAAACAACAAAGTTCTTGTTAAATAGACGCCTTGAGTCATAAAGACGATTGTCACCAAGAAACATTCGTCTTCATCACATCATTCACAAAGCTCATATACAATGAGATTTTATGACATGACGCAGGTTTCGTGCAGTTGTTGAGAAGTTGTTTTACCCAGTCCGGGCGCCATTATATTTATCACCTTCATTGAACTTGTGATCCTCTCTAATAATTTATAGTTATAGTTAGATAGTGTGAAATGTAGATATTTTTAAGTTCTTGAAACTGTGCCTTGGTAGCTCAAAAAACTGGTTATGAATAAAAGTATTTTTCTAGTAGGTATCAACTAACTGGCTTCATACTGGAGTCTAACTGAGCTTAATCAGTGGAGCAGTTACTAAATGCCTTTAAGCCACCACTCCCTCCCTCCCTTTGATTTCCCTTGCCGTTTCACTTGACAGCACATTATAAATCAAAATATAGTGAAAAAATTGAAAAAACCCTATTCACAAAAACTCAGTTAAAGCAACTTCAGCAAGCTTTCTTCTTTCTTAGACACTTTTTATCCCTGCCACCCCTCAAAATAGGGGGTTTCAAACATGGCAAATCAGCCGTTAGAAAATCCCATTTTTTCAGTAAAAAAAAATTCAATAATGATGTTTTTTACTCCTAAGAGTCCTTCTTTTACTGAATTAAAATGGAGGGGATTCCTATTTTTATGACTAGAAATTAATTTAATGTATTTCCACATTTGCCACGTTTGAGAACCCTAATGTGAGTTCAAGTCAACAGAATCGGATAATTTCTGCCCTGATCCATTAAGGTTAGAAGATCTAAAATCATATTCTGGGAAGAGTAAAAGAAATTTTTTTTTTCAGAAAGATGTTAGTTATTTAGAAATTATTTTCACAAACCACACCCAGGTTTAAAAATACTTGAGGAAAGCCAGTTCAGAAAAGAATCTTTTGTGACTTACTAATAAGATGATGAACTAAAATCAGTAAGTCCAGATATAATTCAATTTTTCTAATAAAAATAATAAATAAAAAGGAATAAAAGAGGCTAACTTAACCCACTAACCCTCCTAGTTAAATAATAAACTTGGGTCAATAGAAAACTTCTAAAATGAAGCAAATCATTTAATAAACTGAATATGGGGTATCAAGTCAACAATTTTTCTTCTCTTATTTGAAAATTTGGAAATACCCTTGCCTGAATTTTATTGAAGCAAGGAGTGGGAATCACCAAAATATAATATAATTGCATAGATTAATAAATAAATTCATAAAATATGTCAATTCTACTAGTTTTAAAGTAATGGCTATTCCTCAATCCAAAATGCAGTTTATATCTAGAAACAGAAGTTTGGGAGTTTCTACAGGTATAGGCTAGAGGTAGCTCATAAAACAGATTAATGTTTTCATAATTAACATTTATACAATGCAAGGTTGTTGGCCCATAACTTTAGTTTAGTAAATTGAAATATCAGATTTATTTATTAAAAATTTATGAAAGAAAAATAAATATTTGGTGACTGTACCAATACCTATACTTTTTTGATCTACTTATATTTTTTTTAAATTTATTACCTTGAACTTCTTTTTTTTACCTTTTTTATTTGTTGAATTAACTTTTGACTGAAATTTTCAAGGAAAAAGATTAGACAAAGTGTAAAAAGAGACACATAGGGACTAGTAGACTGAGTACTAGTGGAAATTGAAAAAAGGCAATAGATTAGATAGAGTGTTATGAGAGACACAGAGGGACTACTGAGGCCTAGGACTAGGGACTATTGGACTGAGGACTAGTGGAAAAGGGAAACTGAATAAAGAAAGATAAATGAGTAAGAGAGGCAGACAAAAGAGATGAAGAAATATCTGAGGAAATTCTTCCCCTCTTATAACTAATAGAAAGATACTTGAACCACTGAGTAATGGACTAATATAAATGGAGACTTGGAGACAAACTTGATAAGTATAGAAACATAATTTAAACTTTTATGACTATTAGAAACTAATCCCAGAACATTTATCATAACAGATATTGCTTTAACTAATCAGAGACTGAGAAATTTGTTTAAGATACTAGAAACTGTTTTAACTAATAAGATGGAGAGAAGGAGACTACTTAAACTAAACAATCAAAAAATCAAATAATGATTATCAAGCTTTAAACTCAACACCCTCCCAGTAAGTGAACTGTGATGATTTTATACTGAGACAGTTGACACAGCTACAATGAGCCAGTTTGGGAAGAGGTTTAGCAAGAATATTGGCCCACATTTTCTGAAGCAGGAAAATATTCAATATTAACAAGGTCATTACATACTAAGTCCCTTATCCAATTCAGTTGTCTGTTGAAATGAAATGTATGGTGTTGATAAAGAATTTTTAGTCAATTTAAGGGCTCCTTGATTATCACACAATATGGTTGATTTTCTAGTTTTAAACTTAAAGTCTTCAAATAAGAATTCAAGTCATATCACATCTTGACCTTATTCAGTCATGGCTTAGAATTCAGCTTCAGTTGTTGATAGGGAAGCCACCAGTTGTTTTCTTGAGAGCCATCCAGTGGGACTGTCAGCCAGGCTACTAGAATCGCCCAGTAAATAATTAATCATTTACAAGGACAAAGCCATGCCTTTATTCCTTATTTTATTAATTATATTTACTTTAAAACTTATAATAATTTAACTAACTGTAATAAGCAAATATATCAATTTAATTTCCCTCATAATTTTATCCCCTTACAACATCCTCATGACAGTTTAGAGGTGATATAAAATTATAATAATACTGAATATTGAATCCAAATTATTTTATATAAAATTGACATTTACATAAAATCTAAAATAAATCAAATAATAGTTCATTCTTTATAGAAAAACTTTAATATTTGCAATATCTAAGTGTGGAATTTTCCATTTCTCTCATACTCATGTATTCAGATTTTTTTAACTCCATGATTTCTATCCTTTTTGCCTATAAAAGGCCTCCTATTCTGGTTTTTTTTCTGCATTCCATTTTACCTTAAAATTTATTATATACAATAGGGGGTGTCAGTTCTGGCAAATCCGCACTTAACTTAAGTGCGGATTTCAAACCAAATCAGCACTTACAAATCAGCACTTAAACTTTGCAAAAAAGTCACTTATTTCAAAAAAGAGTGTCAGTTATGACCTCAAATCAGCACTTTTTTACCATTTTTTTTCACAACCACATTTTGGCCACAAACCCTGTCACATGTGACACACTGACCTTCCTCGCTACCTACCCATCAATCCTCCGCACACACCCCTTCCTGAAATTTTCAATATTTTGACCAGGCATGTTTACATTCTTTTTTACTTATTTCTTCTACTTCTTAATCTTTTTTCTATGGGTGTCAGTTCTGACCTCAAATAAGCACTTTTTTTGTGATTTTTTTTTCAAAACCACATGTTGGCCACATCATCCCTTTCTTTCCCATACCATTTTTTACTCTCCAAATGTCCTCTTTGTGTACTTCATTCACTTGAGTTGGTATTTTGGTTTGTTGCATATTCATTTTTTTTTGGAATTTATGGTGAAATTTTTTTTTTTGGATGGCTCATTGGTTTTCTTTCACCAGCTCAACATGAAATTGCATATTTTCTGAAATCGCATATTTTGTCAGTGATTTTTTTTTTCATTCATCCCACATATCCTTTTCCTATTCTCCTCCAACATCCCTCAAAAAATTTGGTTTCATTCATTTTGTCATCTCATCTCTCCAGGTAAGTCCTTTTATTCTTTTTTTTTTTTTGATTTTTTGATTACTAATCATAATTTTTTTTGTTTTTTTCTGTTTATTTTATTTTTTTTATCTAAATTTTTTTTGTAAGTGGTTATTTTGGATTTCAATGGTATAATTAACCTTTTTTTTCTCTCCCTCTTTACTTTCTTTTTTAGCTCCATCACCCTACTCTTCATCCCTCCTTGGCATGGTCATTATCCCCCCTTTCCCTTATTTCACTTTTTTTTGGCTCCATTTCATTGAAACACATACATTGCACATTCTTTATGCATTTCACTTACTCCATATTCAATTTCCCCACAATTCCAACATCAATCTTTCTCACTCTATTTTTCCTACTTTTCAATCAAGGTAAGTTTCATCTCCTTTTTTTCATGCCTATATGATATCTCATTCCTTTTATGAAAAGTTCATACTTAAATATATGTATGACTCTTATCTGGATAACAGTGAACTTATAAAACTCCTTTTGATCTCATCTTCATTACCACTTTTCAAGTTTTTGTAAAATTTTGAAGATCAGACTCGGAATTAGGGTTAGGTTTATTCAAATCTAATGTTATTTTTACTGAAGATTCTCCTGAAGGCTACCTTTCATTTCCCACAAACAGATTTGAAATTGATTCAGTGGTTGCTGAGATATTGACCGTTAAAGTTGAGCCTTTTTTTTCCCAATTTAAATTTTTATTTCATTTTTTTATGTAACAAATTAGGGTTAGGTTTATTTAAATCACATGTCCTTTAACTGAAGATTCTACTAAAGCATATCTTTCATTTCCCTCAAACAGGTTTGAATTAGGTTCAGTGGTTGCTGAGATTTTGACCTTTGAAGTTGAGCCTTTTTTCCAAATTTCACTTGTCTTATTTCACATTTTTATATTGCATATTTAGAGGATAAGGATTCTGAAACTCTTATATGATTATTATCTAGGCATATATTTGTTGCTCAAGAATATCACCAAAGCTCAAAAAGATGAAGATTTTTGCTTATGTGACACTCTACCTTCCTTTAACTCTTTTCTTGCTCTTCGACTCAAAAAGCACTGTAATAAAGCATTTGAAAAAAATCATGAACTTGCAACTAAAGTTGGAATACCAAATTGGTGTGACTCCAAATGAGAAGATATCAGTTACGAATATATTTTATTTTCTAATGTTATTATCACTCATTCTGGATTTCACAATAAAATTCACACCAATACCAAGGACACCAATTTTCTTACTTTTGGTATATTCTCATATATCAAACCAATTACTGGCCAACCAATACCATCTCCAGCTAAAATCAAATGACATGGTTTATATTTTTCAGACCACTGGTGCATTATTGATTTTGGTTTGGGAAATGGTATCATCGAAACTATTTGGAATTCTTCTAAGGATAATCATCAAATTACCAAAGCTCCTCCTGGTTTGGAATCCTGTCAAGATTTAACACATTTTGGTTGCTCATTTCAAATCAGTCATAAGTTGATTCAAAGAATCAATAAGGTAATGAAAGAAGGTAAAGTTAATCAATTTAAAAAAACTTTATTTAGATCCAAAAAGTATGGGGATTAGAGTTGTCATCAAAAATTTTATATTTTTTCGTAAATTTCTAATAAATATTTTTTATGTATCAATTTCCTCAACTAAAGTAATGGGCCCACGACCTTGTGTTGTATAAATGGTAATCATGATAACATTTATATGTTTCATGGGGTTCCTCTAGCCTATACCTGTGGAAAGTCCCAAACTTTTGTTTCTAGACTTGGTCTGCATTTTGGCTTGAGGGATTGTCATTACTTTAAACTAGGGAAAGTGATATATATTAGATATTTATTTAATAATTTACGTAATTATATTAAATTTAGATGACTTCCACCACTTACTTCAATAAAATGCAGGGGTGGGCATTGCCAAATTTTCAAATCTGACATGTGAAATTGATGACTTAGAAAAATTTTGGTGATATCCACCCCTTGCTTCAATAAAATGCAGGGGAGAGTATTGCCAATTTTTTAAAACAGATATAGAATTTTTTTGACTTGTAAATATTTTGGTGAAAATTTTTGACGAGAATGTGAAAGTAATTGTTTCCACCTTGAGCAGGTTTCTGGCTCAAAGGAATAGCAGTACCATCAACAAAACCAATACATCCTGGGAAGCCCTCTGCTTGCATAACCTGAGATGATTCAAGTCGCTCTTCTTTTGTTGGCCAGGTGAGAAGTTGAGATTTCAAGGAGTTGATGGCAGTGATACATTGTTTGGTATAAGTGTTAACTGAACCATACCCTAAATCAAAGACATTATCTAAACGTTTCAAAGCGGCTCCATTACCATTTGAACCCAAATGACATAGTGTGATGGCCAATTGAATTGAAGGATGTTGTTGTTCTTTTTGAGAATTATTGTGAAATATGGGATGATCCTGAATAAGCTCAAGCAATTTAAGGAAAAATTCCTGAGAAGTCCTGAACAGCTGTCTAAAACTGGGTGTAGATAGTTTAAGAAGTGTTTGGATGGTGTACTTGGGGGTATGAAGTACTTGAGGCTTTCTGGGAAGAAGGTAACGTTTCGTGGCCATTTTTGATAAAAAGACAAAATCTTCTTCTAGATCAGAATCAGAATCGCAATCAGAGTCCAAGAGCAGTTCAAGAGCCATGAAAGTCATTGCTTTATGTAATTTATCACGATTTGAAAGTGAGGAAGGCATAACTCTTATATGATATGATATGAAGATGTAAGTGATGTACGATGTTTTGAGTTATGAAGTGTTATGCTGCTGAGTGCTGCTTATGAATGGGATGATGCTGACAAATCAGTGAAATGGGACTTGATGGTGAAATCAGCACTTTTGGTTGAGAAAGTGCGGATTTGAGTGAAATAAGTGACTTATTTCATTTTGAAATCCACCAGTATTGGGGCTAGTGTGTTTTGGAAATCCGGACTTATTTAAGTGTGGATTTGTAAGTGCAGATTTTCCAGAACTGACACCCCCTAATAAATTTATTCCCATTACTACTACTACTCTGTTAGTATTTACCACTATGTAATTCTAATCCTTCCAAGTAATAATAATAATATCTATTTACTTTTAATTTGAGTAATAAACTATAAAAGATAAAAAATTACATACCTTCCTTGAAATCTTGAATTCTTCCACCTTTCACCGCTGTTGGACCTACATTAAAAACTTCTAGAACAAGAGGACCTCCTAACACTTGGGAGCCTTTCCAAATTGTTGTTGACACACCAATACCTTGATGCTGGCTACTGTGGGACCATCAACTACAGGGACCAATAAGGATTTGTGGACAAACAAAAAATGACAAACATCAAAAGGCACTTGACTTACATTTTTTTTCTGTGACTAGGAATCAAACCTTGCCCTAAATTTAAGGTTTATATAGGTGTAATTGTACTGTATATTTGTAGTGACTATAGTGGCTAATATCTGTAAGTCACACTCTGCATATTTCATTTCTCACAGTTATATTTTTACTCAGAACTCTGTAGTGGCATTAAATTGCTCACATTACAGAGGGAGGTGCCTGGCATATAATAATTTTTTTTCCTAGTTGACCAAGATAGACCAATTTTGTTCTTAGTCTTAGAAGTAATATAATTGAATTAATTATATCATATTTTTTTAAATTATTTCAGTTGAAATTTTTGTCCTGATAATTAAAATATTATTTTATTGCTTCAGTTGAAAATTAGTCCTGGTATTAAAATAATTAACATATAAATTAATAAATTAATTATATTAAATTATTTCAGTTGACATTAAGTCCTGGTAATTAACTTTTCAGTTGGCTCTAACTCCAGATAATTATATATCAATATATGAATTATTAATTAATTAAGAAATGTGTTAATTATTACAGCTGACTCTTTTGTCCTGATAATTGATAAATTATTTTATTATTTCAGCTGATTTATTTAAAATCCTGGTAATAAAATATCAACCTCTTAATTAACTTAATAAAATAAATTTTTTTAATAATCATATAAGTTGATTTTTTTCCTGATAAGTTTTATATTTTTTTACTTCAGTTAATTAATAATCCTGATAATTGATCATATACTTAAAATATATTTATCTCTTATATTTTTTTCTTGCAACAAGTTGAACAATAACTGTCAGTGTATGCTAGTATCTAAGTATGATTTAATAATAAATATTAATGGTCTTACTACTTATTGTTTAATGATTTATTGATTAAACCTCAGGGAAAGTCTAATAAAATAGTTATTCTCAATATAAACTCACATTAATTGGATCTTTATGCATGCTAGTGGTGGAAAATAGATAAATAAAATATAGTTATAGCTTATATAAAGATAATATCAATTTATAAATGCTTTATAAAATATTTATGTATGATAATAATTGTTTTAAATTTTTTTTTAATGTGTAGTAAGTAAGTGGTGTCTAATAACCCATCTATTTCTCATTTACTTATACAAAAATCCACTGGAGTGCACAGACCTTCAATCCAGATGATGTCACTGCTATACCTGGCAAAAACAGCACTGTGAGGGCCTATCACCTCCCCATGGCCTCCACTTCAAGAAGTTTCAACACTCAGACCTCCAGTAAGGACCCTCCATCACAATTAATGATATCACAGACCCATACCATAAATAGAATAAACCAACAAAAGCAGATACCATAAATAAACAGGTAAAATAACTCATCCAAAGAGTATATAATGAAAAAAGCATATAAAGTAACCAAATTTAATTTCCAAGCCCCCAATAACATCCTCAAGAATCCATATTAACCCAGTAATGATATCCCAACCAATAAATAGGGGGTATCAATTTTTAGGGATCAGCAATTAAATTAATTGCGGATAAAAATCCTTATAAACCAATTATCTTCCGCAATTATTTTTGCTAATAATTGGGTTATTAGACACTTTACGTGTCAATGTTCACCTCTTATCCGACATTTTTTTACTCAATTTTTCATAACCACATCTTGGACAACATTCTGTCATAGCCACATCTTGACCAACTTTCTGCCATAACCACATCTTGGACTACTCCCTGGATATGCCTTCTACCTTGCTGCGCACTTCCATTCTCATCCCATCCTGTTCATTCTATCCGCTCAGAATTTCTCTCCATTTCATCTATTTGATTATGCTCCTTTTCATCTTGCTATCTCATCTTCTTGTTTCTGCTCCTTTTCATCTTCATTTATAATAACATGCCTCGTCATCCTAGATCTTCTCAAAGGCAGCCATCACCCAGTTGTTCTTCAATTCCCACTACTTCCTCTTTCTCCCGCTCAGCCAAGAAATCAAAGACCATTCAATTATAAAAAGATGACCATCTCATTCTTATCAACTGGCTGAAAACCAAATCTAACTATGATTCTTGTTTTGGTACTGAGTATTCCACTAAAGTAGGACAGCCCCCCACATCAAAAGCTAATGGCTATCTTTTAATGGCAAATGAATTACAAAATAAGACCAAGGGAAGGATTGATCTTTTGCCTAAACAGATGTCTGAACGATTCAAGCATTACCGAGCAAAATACAAGAAGGAAAAGGCTCTTTCATCTTCCACTGGTTTTGGGGTTACCGAAAACAATATAACTAAGGGCATAAAATCCATAGATGATAAACTTGAAACTTTATGTCCTTAATTTAAAGAGATGGATGCAATTTTTGGAGAGCGAGCTGATGTTAATCCAGTAAACACGTTGGATGGTGAAGATCCTATCTCCGAACATGATGTTGAAGCAAATCTTTTCCCATCCTCTTCCTCCACTCAAGCCTCCCCTCATTTGAATGAGACATATCTAGATAGCTTTTCTGTAGATCCTATAGGTGATTTAACCCAAGCAAATCTAACTCAGGTCTGTTTCTTTTTTCCTTTATCTTATCTTTTCTATTTTTTATTTACTTATCTTTTTCTTATTTCTTAAAAGGCTGATGAACAAACCCAGGATCCTCAATCAACTGAGTCTGAAGGTAGTGACAATGATGAGGAGGAAAATATGACCTTGAACAAGAAGCGTAGGGCTTCAAGTAGTCTAAATTTCCTCTCACAAAGAAGACAAAAAAGTGATACTTCATCACAAACCCCTTTTTTGTCTATGGAACAATTTTTAGAGAAACGTGATGCTGGTAAGTGATACCATACCTATTATTACTTTACTCTACTTTTCTTCCACTTTATATTAATTTTTATTATCACTCTAGAACAAGTAGAAACTGCTAAAGAGACTCTAAGCTTTGAAAAGAAGAAATATGATCTCTCTTTAAGGAGGGATGATAGGCTACAAAATTTGGAAGAGAGGAAGTACAAGCTCTCTTTACGGAAGGATGAACAGGCCCAAGATTTGGAGGAGAGGAAGTACCAGCTCTCTTTACGGAAGGATGATCGGGCCCAAGATTTGGAGAAGAAGAAGTTTGAGTTAACTCTAAGTATTGAAAAATCAAAAAAAGAGGAGAAAACACTCGAAAATCAAAACCTATTAGAGCAGATGAAATATAATTTTGATCATGAAGAAAATTTCAAAAAGAAAGATTTCTTTATAGAATGTGTTAAAGCTAATAAATCTGCTGAGGAAATTGAATGTTTAAAGAAATTGTTGGATGACAAGTTTGTTTTATTTCTCTCACACTTCAACTGTTCATATTTATTTGTACATAAAATTTCCAATAATTTCCTTTATTTCATTACTCTATCTATCATTACTTGAATTTTTGTATTTTAATGTTAAATATTATTTTTTTAAATAAAATTTTCATGTCTACTTTGAAAATTTGACGATCCCCCACCCCTGGATTTTTTTGAAGTAAGGGGTGGGTATAACAAAAATTCTTTAATTTCATGAATCTTGAAAGTCTTATATGAAACTTTGGCTTTACTACCCCCTGCATTTTACCGGTATCCCAAAAAATCTTACATGTCAAGAATTTCACAAGTATTATAAGAAATTTTGGTAAAACCCCCCATGGATTTTATTAAAGTAAGGGATGGGTATCACCAAAAAAGTTTCACCAAAATATTTACAAGTCAAAAAAATTATATATCTGTTTTAAAAAATTGGCAATAATCTCCTGTGCATTTTATTGAAGCAAGGGGTGGGTATCACCAAAATTTTTCTAAGTCATAAATTTCACATGTCAGATTTGAAAATTTGGCAATACCCCCCCCCCTGCATTTTATTGAAGTAAGGGGTGGAAGTCATCTAAATTTAATATTATTACATAAATTATTAAATAAATATCTAATATATATCAATTTCCCTAGTTTAAAGTAATGAAAATTCCTCAAGCAAAAATGCAGACCAAGTCTAGAAACAAAAGTTTGGGACTTTCCACAGGTATAGGAAAGAGGAACCCCATGAAACAAATAAATGTTATCATGATTACCTGTTATACAACCAAAGGTCATTGGCTCATCACATTACTTGAGCAAATTGATATATAAAAATTATTTATTAAAAATTTATGAAAAAATATAAAATTTTAAATGACAACTCTAATCCCCATACTTTTTGGATCTAGATAAAGTTTTTTTAAATTAAATAACTTTAACTTCTTTCTTTACCTTATTGATTCTTTGAATCAACTTATGACTGATTTGAAAGGAGCAACCAAAATGTGTTACATCTTGACAGGATTCCAAACCAGGAGGAGCTTTGGTTGTTTGATGATTATCCTTAGAAGAATTCCAAATAGTTTCAATGATACCATTTCCCAAACCAAAATTAATGATGCACCAGTGGTCTGGAAAGTATAAACCATGTCTTTTGATTTTAGCTGGAGATGGTATTGGTTGGCCAGTTATTGGATTGATATATGAGAATATACCAAAAGTAAGAAAATTGGCATCATTCCTATTGATATGAATCCTATTGTGAAATCCAGAATGAGTGATAATAACATTAGAAAATAAAAGATATTTGTGACTGATATCTTCCCATTAGGAGTCACACCAATTCAGTATTCCAACTTTGGTTGCAAGTTCATGATTTTTTTCAAATGCTTTATTACAGAGCTTTTTGAGTCAAAAAGCAAGAAAAGAGTTAAAGGAAGGTAGAGTGTCCCATAAGCAAAAATCTTCATCTTTTTGAGCTTTAGTGATATTCTTGACCAACAAATATATGCCTATATAAATGAAATAAGTGAAATGATATTAAGAATGGAAAAAAAATTATTAGACATACCAAGAGAATATCCTTTAACAAAACCTGGTCTCCAACCAAATACAATCATGATACCACCAAACAAATTCATATTCCTTATAGGTAATCAAACCAAAGCCATTTGATAAAGAGTTATGATAAGATCCGATAGTTGATTAAAATTTTCATCTTTTACACCATCAAATGAATGAACTTCCAAAATGAATTGAGCCTTATAAGTATTACTGATAACTGCAACAACTTGATCATCACCAAAATTGGTTAGATATTTGATATCTCCTGGTAATTTTTTTGGATATTGATTTTTTTATCTACTTTAGTTTTATGAAAAAAAATGTTTGGAATATGATGAAAAAAACTTTCACAGAGAATTTTTTTTTTCAGATATCTTTTCTTCTGATGAGACTGATTATCTTTAGTTTTTTTTGATGATTTAGATGATGAATTTTTTTTTTCAGATATCTTTTCTTCTTATGAGGCTGATTATCATTAATTTTTTTTATGATTTAGAAGATGATTGTATGGAAGTTGATTTCAAAGAAGATGATAGAGATGATAAAGATGAAGATGATAAAGAAGATAAAGATGAATATAAGAGATAAGTAAGGGGTGAATCTGAAGAAGAAGACATTTTTTTGATCTGAAAAAAAATTTAATTGTCAATAAAATTTCAACTCAATTTTTTTTAAAAAATAATTCTCACCTAATAATAAAAAAAGCGGTTTTTTTATATGAAAAAAAAAATAGGAAAAAAAAAACAAAAAATCAGTAAAAACTTTTACAAAAAAAAATTTATCAAAAAAAAACCTGAGGTTTTAATTTTAAAAACAAAATAAAAGCAAAATCCTTTAAAAAAAAAAAAATCAGTAAAAATTAAATAAAAAAAAAAAAATTAAAATTAAAAGTGAACCTGAAGATTGGTTATTAAAAACCTTCTCACAAGATCCTGAAAAAAAAAAAAAAAAAAAAAATTCAAAAACCAAAAAAATTTTTAAATAAAAAAAAAATCAGAAAAATTATTTACTAGAAAAATTAAAAATTAAATTATAAACCTTTTTTGATTTGTAAATAAGAGGGACAGTCCTTAACAGAAAGAATTTTTTTTTTTCTATAATACTGCCAAAAAAATTAAAAAATTAATCAAATTTACAATAAAAATTTGTTAGTATATTTATTTGAAAGTAGGTATTGGCGCGGTCATGTAGAAGGTGGAATAAGAAAGAAGAAAAAAGGAGAAATGGACACAAGAAGACAAAGAATGGAAAGAGGAAAAGAGGGAAGGACGCAAATAAGGGGAAAAAGGATCTAATATATAAGGTGAGTAGTCTTAATATTATTGTAATGTAAGTATTTTGATTTCAATGCGCAGCAGTCAAGTATTATAGTTTAATGTTCTTACCTCAACCTTAAGATTTGTATATAGTATTTATTTATTTTATTTCAACTAAAATGTATTACTAGTTAAAAGAAAAAGAATCAATACGTGTATAAAAATATATAAGTGTAAGTAAATTGTAAATATGTAAGTGATGCAGCTGAAGGGGGTTCCCAAGGCCCTTATATAGCCAAGGGGCCCTCTGAAGCGCCACAAAAGTAAATACAATAATTTATGAGTAAATGTAAGGGGTGATAAATCAAAAATGTACTAATTTGTTAAAATGCAGTAGTCAATATTTCACCAGTATTAATTCCCCCTGGATATTACGCATAAATAAGTACAAGACATATAAAAATAACTAATGTCATTTAAAATAAGTATTATGCAGTACTATTTTAAAGTGGAATGTAATTTATTACTATTTTAATTTATACAATTAATATAAGTAATTATTTTAATTTAAAATATGAGAATGTAATTAGTTTAAATGTTTTAATAAATTTAATTACATAATTTTGAGCCACAGAAGCGCCCAAAAATCAGGGATAATAATGTATAAATTATTATAAGGGTCTAGTAATTAATTAATATTATTATAAGTCAACATTTTTCCTTATAAGTATAATATAATATTATAATTAATCAATTATTATTTTATAACTATTTAAATACATAAAAATGCGCCCAATTTTTATAGAATATAATATAATTTATGTTTATTTTAATAGTATATAATTAATAACATAATAAAATAAATATAACCCTTATTTTAATTTTATTTAATAAGGTAATTTGTACTTAATTTTATTATGCAATAAAATATAAATTTATATACATAAAAAGCATAAATTTTCGCCCTCTTTCAGGTCCAATAACTTAACATAAGTTTTACTGGGCTCCTGGTACAGCCTGGCTGACACTCCCTCACTCTAAAAAAACAATAAAAAAATGCTAAGATTTTTTCTTTTTATACTTTTTTAATAGAGTGGAAAGGTTAGAAATCTCTTTTCCAGGTATCCATTTATCATTCTCAGATGATTTATTTTTATATCTCAATAAATTTTCAATACCTTTTTCAGAGGTGATAACTCTGTCATTAAGAATTTTTTCAATTTCTGAAATTTCTGTGACTTCATGAGGATTTTTCTTGGGTCTTCCCCTTCTCTTAGGAAATAAGTCAATGTTGGAAGTATAAGGTTTAAGGAGGAAAATGGGAAAAACAGGATGTTTTCTTTCATAAGGAGAATACAATATAACTTCTACTGCATTATCTCCCACCATTCTTTTAACAACAAATGGTCCTACAAATGGATCCTTTAATTTGTTATTGACTTGTAAATTGAAGTGAACTGTAGATATTAGTACTTCATCACCCTTTTTAAAAGTGTGATCTTTATGGGATTTATCCCATCTCTTTTTCTCATATTCAAATGCTTTATCAATACAACTTTGGGCATGTTTTCTGCATAGTTTCTGCATTTGGAGAAAAGACTTCACACCAGGATGTAATTCCAACTTTGGTAATTTGTTATTGAGTATTTGAGCAGGAGTACTTGGAGCATAACCTAGCCATAGCTTAAAAGGCTTTTTCTCAGTGACATAATGAACAGTGCTATTATAAGCAAATTCAAGACCTGGAAGTAAGGTTACCCAGTCATGTGTAAATCTGTCATTGTCTTTATATTCTAATCCAAAGGCACAATACCTTCTAATCATATCTTCCAAGGTTTGAATCATCCTTTCAGCCAGTCCATCAGTTTGAGGATGGTTGGCAGTGGATAATTTCAACTCAAAACCACATATATCCATCAAAGACATCCAAAATTCAGAATTAAACTTTGGGTCTCTATCAGATATGATGGCGTTTGGAAATCCAACAATATTAAAAATATGTGACCACCACAAAAAGGCTAAATCTTTGGTGGAAACATCTTTGTGGGTAGGAATGAGTTTACACATTTTAGTGAATCTGTCCACTATAACCCAGCAAGAATTATAACTGTCTTTCCCTGCTACAGGAAGACCAGTGACAAAATCCATATTAATGATTTGCCAAGGAGCATCAGGTGCTTCAATATGTTGCATTAATCCTGCTCTTTTACCAGTCAATCTTTTAGATTTTTGGCAAGAATCACAAGATTCAACATATAATTTGGTGTCTTCAGACATATTAACCCACCAAGCAGTGTTTTTAATTCTGATCATTGTTTTTTCAAGATCAAAATGTCCAGCTAATATGTCATCATAACATAATTTTAAGATGATTTCTTTCATTGAAGGAGAAATAAAAATTACATTAGTAAGTTTTCTCCTGTAATAAATATAACCATCATCAATTGAAAACTTTCCTTTAGTCAAAGCAGTTGGTGGGAGAGTTTTTATTAATGCTTGAATTGAAGCATTCTTTGGATCATTCAAGATAGTAACCAATTTATTCAAATCAGAATCTTTTTCATATGAATCCAGAATTAATTGCAACAATTCTTCCTCCATGTCCACAATATATATACCATAAATGTGAATGTTACCATCCTCATGGACATAGGCAGGATTGGAGTCATTATTAGGTAGGGGTAGTCTTGACAGCATATCAACATTGGAGTGAACATTTCCAGCTCTATGGATAATTGTCATTCTTCCCCTGTACTCTTGAACAGCCAGTTTCCACCTAAACATATGTCTATTTGGTTTCTTCAGGTTTAAGAGGGACTTCACAGCACTACAGTCAGTAACCAGTTCAAACTTCTGGTCATCTAGGTAGTAATGAAGTTTTTCAAGAGCCCAAACAGCTGCTAAGCACTCTAATTGAGTGGCACCATATTTCAATTCACTATTTCTTAAGGTTCTTGAAATATAACAAATTACAACCTCTGAGGATTTATCATTAATAATTTGTTTTTGGTGAAGGGCAGCACCCAGACCAACAAAGCTAGCATCTGTATATAGGACAAAAGGTTTGTTGAAATCTGGAAGAGCCAATATAGGGGCTGTCATTAAGCAACTTTTTAATGTATCAAAAGCTTTTTTACAGTCATTATTCCAGAGAAAGGCAACATCTTTTCTGGTCAGTTTTGTAAGAGGCAAGGCTATGACCTGATAATTTTTAATATATTGTCTATAATAGCCACACATACCCAAAAAACTTTGGATTTCTCTTACAGAAGTTGGTGCTTTCACATTTTTAATGGCAGCAACTTTGTTTTGGTCTACACAAATTTGTAAGCCTGACACAACATGGCCATGGACTTTCAAGGATTGAAAACCAAATTTACACTTTTTTAAGGACAAGTTCATATTGATTTCATCCATTTTTGGAAAACTCTATTTAAGTGAATCATATGTTCATCAAAAGTTTTAGAAAAAATTATAATGTCATCAATATAAACCATGAGCCATCCTTCAATTATTTCTTGATGGAAAGTGTTATCCATGACTTTTTGAAAAACTGAAGGAGCATTTTTAGGGCCAAATGGCATCCTAACATACTTATATATTCCCATATGAGTAGCAATTACTAAAAATTTTTGTGAATTTTTCTCAACAGGAATTTGATGATAACCTTTATTTTCATCCAGACAACTAATAAATTTTGCACCCTGTAAGGTAGCATGAATTGAATTAATTCTGGGCAAAGGATAAATATCATCCACAGTATAAGTGTTTAATGCTCTGCAATCTCCACGTAATCTAGCCTTATCTTTTTCATAAGAAATCAAGACTGGGGATATGACACAATATTTTGGGGTGACATCCACTTTCTCAATTATATTCATGTTTAATAAGGTAGAAATATTATCTTCAATATCCTTTCTTTTTGTTGGAGAAGCAGGATATGGTTTTTTCTTAAGACTAGGAG
Organism: Hemileia vastatrix; assembly: GCA_030280995.1. Lineage (NCBI taxonomy): Eukaryota > Fungi > Basidiomycota > Pucciniomycetes > Pucciniales > Zaghouaniaceae > Hemileia > Hemileia vastatrix. Next base: position 46,310,729 of record JASXTE010000001.1, read on the forward strand.
GAATATCACTCAAGTTGCAGGATAAAGTAATTTTCATTTCATCCTTAACAACTCCTAGGACATGAGAACCATGAGCAAAAGCCATAGGAAAAGAGGTAATTGAGGCAATTATAGAATCCTTCTGCTCACTAGTTAATTGATCACCAAAAGAAGCAGTATTTATTTTAGTTAATAAACTATCCATTTCATTTGATGGTCTACCTGTACATTGAATTAATAAGTTACAAGACTTTAACAAATATGCAGAAGATCTTCTAGGGGAAGAAATTTTGAATTTCCTTTTGCCATTCAATCCCAATGTGAAGCAATTATTGGCAGGGTCCAATTTTACACCAAACATGGTCAGAATGTCATTACCCATAATAAACCAATTGCTCAAATTATCATTTCTCATGACAACAAATTCACAAACAGCTCTGACAAAAACACCATTATATTTGAAGAATACAGTGGCTTTGTATTTGCCAATGGGACACAAAATAGAGCCATAACCTCTCCATTTTTCACATGTCATGGGTAATAATTTATCCATATAATCTTTATCCACTGAAGCCAGTGCCTTTTCAGACACCACACTTCCTCCAGCACCAGAGTCAAGAACAACCTCAACATTTTTACCATTAATGATAACTGGTGCCTTCAAAGGGGATATGGATACAGAGCTGTCAGTAATATCTTTTATGATTTCAGCATTTTCTACTGAAGATAAATCTAAATTACACTCCTCAGAAATATTGTCTAAATATTGCACATCTTGTTCAAACATTAAGACATCCTTAAGGGAGTCATTTTCATAGGAGATATTACTGTCACAGTCACTGGAAGAATCATTGAGATCAACATCAGCATCCTCAGTGTCTGCAGTTTGTTCAACAAGATGAATTTTCTTGTCACACACATGGCCCTTCTTCCAAGGTTTGTTACATTTAAAACAAGTATTAGTTGCATATTTTATGGGTGCAACTGGGGCAGAGGGTTTACCAGGTTTTTCTGGAGGTCTGGTAGAGGGCTTACTCTGATCATGATAAGATTTCATAGGATAATTCTTTGGTTCATATCTATGGTTAAGTAATACTTCATTACAGATATTAATAAAAGAAGAATGTTCCTTTACATGCTCAGTTCTAGCCACAATTAAATCTCTTAGAGAATTTGGTAATTTATAAAGAATTTTATCTCTCCAAATATCATAATCCATTTTTGGATCAATAGCTCTCAGGATTTTTGTTACTTTCATAAGAAAAAAAATTGGTTTATCAACAGAGGAAGAGATATATTTAGAGTTCTCATAAAGTCTCTGTTGATCCAATCTAAATTTTGAACCACCAAACTGATTCTCAATCAAGGTTTTACATTCATTCGATGTATAATGGATATCATCCAATAAAACAGATTCATACCACATTAAGGCTACATTGGAGAATAAAGAAATTAACCTAGAAACAATTTCTTCATCTGGTAATTTATATGACTTCTTCAAATTATCAATTCTTTGGATAAAGTGTTGCCAATCAGATGAAGAATCACCATCAAAGGTAGGGTATTGGTCCAGTTTAGGCCAGTTTTTATTACTTCTAGGGTGGTCAGCCTTATGGTTTGAATTATTCAAGGTAATCAATTCTTGAAGTCTTGAAAGGTGTTCAGATATTTCATTACTGACAGAGGCAGATGGCTCATTGTGAGTATCAAAATACTTTTTGTTTGAAGCACCAGACTTCACAGACAAGTTATCAACTGGTTTAATTGGGGCATTACAAGTGAGAGAAGAAACACCCTGTTCAGGCTGTTTATTTTTATAATTAACAGAAAGTTTAGTATTATTTCTTAACTCATCACAATTGTCATCATGAATAGCTTGTAATGTAGAAACCTTTTTCTCAAGATCAGATAATTTATTCCTTAATTCAGGGATATAAGATAGTTGATCATTAATTTTAGAAATAGATAGAACATTTCTGTCCTCTTCTACTGAGAATTTATAACTCAAATTCTGGAAATCAATTTTCAATTTTCTTAATTCACTGTGCAGAAGCTTAATGTCATTTTTCAAAGAAGTATTTTCATCTATGAGTGGCTTCATATCATTGATAAGTTTATTAAGATGATTATTTTTAACAGAGAGTGATCTGTGATCATTTCTAATAGACTTTTGCTGAGAAAGGACGGTATTTAAAATATCTTTCAATTTGAAATAAGCTGTGTCCTGGACAGAAGAACTCACTTTGCAGTGTAAATTTAAATTATTTAATCTATTATTCTCATGTTTTAATAAATCTCTTAAAATATTATCTTTGATAACATTAAAATCAGGAGAGCCTTTCAATATTTCTTCAGAAGTTTTCTCAAGTAAAACATAGATTTCAGGATCAAAAGAATCATTTTTAATTGCAAGAGAAGAATTAACTAAAGAAGTAGAGGTCAAATGTAATGGTTCATCAAAAGAAAGTTTGCTTAGAACATAATTAGGGCTACTAATTACAGGAAGTTGTCTTTTAATAGATATAACTGTTCTTTCACCATAGTCAATAAGATTACCTGTAGAAGAATTCTTATTAGTATAAATAACAAAATGTTTATCAACCAAATCACTTACCATGGCAGAGGAGGAAACTTCCCCTGTGCCTTCTTTCTTCTGCCTCCCTGATAAGGATGGGGCTGAGGAGATGGATGGTAGGTTTGTGTCTTGGATGGGCCAGGGTGTTGAGCTAGTTGTTGAGCATTCTGCTGGTAATGGCTCATCAAGTAATCCCATTTCCACTGTTCCACTTGTAGAGTGTTTTGATTTTGGGTGGAGGAGCTGGGGGAATGAGAAGGTTGAGCCTGAAACTGAGGCTGACTGGGAGGCAACTGAGGAGGGGCCTGGGCCTGATTTTGGGTCCTGAGTTCCTGAACTTGATCCCACAAGGTGTCTACTTTTGCCTTGTATTTCATGTTTTCTGTCTTCAGTTCTTTGATGTGACTGGACAGATTGCTGATTTTCTGGGACAGAGGAAGTTTTTTTATTCTGAAGCCTTTTGGAAGACCTTCTTGAGGTACTAAAGGTTTTACTTCCTTCTGTTGTGCTGGGGGAAGGGTGTTTGATTTGTTTACTTCTCCTATCATTTCCACATCCTGAATTATGTGAATTTTTCTTGTTAGCATAAGATTTTTTATGTGCAACTTTAGAAGAAGTCACAGTATCAGCATCATAATCAATTTCAATTTCATCCACATTCAAATTTTCCATGGTTTCACTCAATTTGGAAGACATGTTTTATCTGTGGGATAAAAAAAAATCAAGTGGTTGATATAAAATCACTGATTCAAAAGGTAGTTAATTATTGTTCTTTATTATACTGTTTAATTTTGAAATCACAACAATGATAATAAAAATAAAATTGATTTAATTTAATAATTTATTATTTCAATTAATTTGGATAATAAAATTTATTTAAAATTTCAAAATCTTTAAACAATAAGGTTTATTTATTATTATTTTGAATTTATCAACAATAAACAATTTATTATTATCAGAAAAAAATTTTTCAAAGTAATAATAAATTTATTTATTATTTTAAATCCTAAAAAAAATAAAGAAAAAGTATTATTTTAAAATAATCAAACATTAATTTATTATTTCAAATTTATTAAAACAATAAAAATTTAAATTTAAAGATTATTATTTATGTTATAAAACAATAATCAATAATAGAATTAAATTTGGGACTAAATACACTGAGTATTATTATTGTCAACCAAAAATAATTAATAGTATTTATTGGGACTAAGTATAAAATACTATTTTGGTCAACCAATAATACCAAATATTTAAGATAGTTAATTAAATAATTTAAATAAAATAAATGGCTTCTAGCACTAAGAGATATACTCTATTATTGTCAACTAGGAATAAAAAAATAAAATATGATCACTTACACTCAGTGTTTCAGCAATTAAGCCAAAAACACTGTTATTGCAATAAAAAATCTAGTATAATAGTTGAAAGTGGCAGAGATTGACTTACAGTAGTGATCGTTAAATCACTTACAATATATAGGACTTTAAAAAATATATATACCTTATATTTAGTTCCCCGGTTTGATTCACGGTCGCGGAAAAAGTTCAACTTTTTGGGCGAGTGGTCCGTGTGTTTTGACGTTCGTCCAAAATGGTCGTCAAGCTTCGATTCGTCATTTGGAAAGGCCCTCAAGTATTGGCACGGTCGTCTAGAAGGTGGAAGAAGAAAGAAGAAAAAAGGAGAAAGGGACACAAGAAGACAAAGAATGGAAAGAGGAAAAGAGGGAAGGACACAAATAAGGGGAAAAAGGATCTAATATATAAGGTGAGTAGTCTTAATATTATTGTAATGTAAGTATTTTGATTTCAATGCGCAGAAGTCAAGTATTATAGTTTAATGTTCTTACCGCAACCTTAAGATTTGTATATAGTATTTATTTATTTTATTTCAACTAAAATGTATTACTAGTTAAAAGAAAAAGAATTAATACGTGTATAAAAAATATATAAGTGTAAGTAAATTGTAAATATGTAAGTGATGCAGCTGAAGGGGGTTCCCAAGGCCCTTATATAGACAAGGGGCCCTCTGAAGCGCCACAAAAGTAAATACAATAATTTATGAGTAAATTTAAGGGGTGAGAAATCAAAAATGTACTAATTTGTTAAAATTCAGTAGTCAATATTTCACCAGTATTAATTCCCCCTGGATATTACGCATAAATAAGTACAAGACATATAAAAATAACTAATGTAATTTAAAATAAGTATTATGCAGTACTATTTTAAAGTGGAATGTAATTTATTACTATTTTAATTCATACAATTAATATAAGTAATTATTTTAATTTAAAATATGAGAATGTAATTAGTTTAAATGTTTTAATAAATTTAATTACATAATTTTGAGCCACAGAAGCGCCCAAAAATCAGGGATAATAATGTATAAATTATTATAAGGGTCTAATAATTAATTAATATTATTATAAGTCAACATTTTTCCTTATAAGTATAATATAATATTATAATTAATTAATTATTATTTTATAATTATTTAAATACATAAAAATGCGCCCAATTTTTATAGAATATAATATAATTTATGTTTATTTTAATATTATATAATTAATAACATAATAAAATAAATATAACCCTTATTTTAATTTTATTTAATAAGGTAATTTGTACTTAATTTTATTATGCAATAAAATATTAATTTATATACATTAAAAGCATAAATTTTCACCCTCTTTCAGGTCCAATAACTTAACACAAGTTTTACTGGGCTCCTGGTACAGCCTTGCTGACAGTAGGTAACCCCTCTTAATCTCCCATAAATGTCCACTTTTCCCCTCCTTATTTATATGAAATCACCTTACAAATCCCTCCCTCCTTGCCTCAAAAGTCCCCTCAAATCCTCTCCTTGCCTTCCTCAAAAACCCCCCCAAATCCCCCCATTTACCCTTCTTTATATGTCCCAACCCCCCCCTATCCCCCCCTCTTTAACCACCTCAACCCCCCCCTCCTTGTTAATGAACGATTGTTAGCAATCGTTCACTAAGTAATCAAATTGTTAGAAATTCGATTACTTAACAAACGATTGTTAATGATTGTTTGTTAAGAAAAAGGGGGGGTAGAGGAGGAGGTAAGGGAGTGGGTGGGGGGAAGGGGTGGGGTTTGAGGCGGCTAAAGAGAGGGGAAGGGGGGTTTGAGGTGGCTAAAGAGAGGGGAAGGGGGGTTTGAGGCAGCTAAAGAGAGGGGAAGGGGTGGGGGTTGAGGGACATAAAGAGAGGGGAAAGGGGGATTTGAGGCAGCTAAAAAGGGGGTAAAAAGGGGGTTTTGAGACAGGTAAAGAGAGGGAAAAAGTGGGGCCTTGAGGATGATAAAGAGAGGTGAAGAAGAGAAAAAAAACAAAAAAAAAGAGAAAAAAGAGAAAAAAACAAAAAAAAATTAGTTTACCCTAGAGCAAAAATAAATGAAGCACTTACAAAAAAAACAAAAAAAAACAAAAAAAAGCAAAAAAAAAATCATTATTAGCAAATAAAAAACCAAGAAAAAAGAAAAAAAATGCTCTACCTGGTGACTTGAGTTGAGAAAATAAATGCAACCAAAAAAACTGAGGGATGTTTGAGGAGAGGATGAAAAGGATATGAGTGATGAATGAAAAAAAATCACTGACAAAATATGTGATTTCATGTTGAGCTGGTGAAAGAAAACCAATGAGCCATCCAAAAAAAAGATATTCACTGTAAATTCAAAAAAAATGAATATGCAACAAACCAAAATACAAAACCAAGTGAATAAAGTACACAAAGAGGACATTTGGAAAGTATGAAAACATAAAAATTAAAAATTAAAAGCGTTGCAAAGTGAAATGTTGGAGAGTAATTGGCATTATAATGGAGCGTATGCCGGTTGATTGAATGATTTGTGAATCAAGGGAGGGGAGTGCCGATGGTGGTTCAGGATCCTCTTCTTCATAAAGATCATTCCACTCATCCTTTAAATCAGCTAGAATATTGTGGTGTATTACGCAAGTCAAGATCCAATGATTTGCAGTTTTGATCTCCAATTTTTTTTGAAATTGGACTCTGAGCTCCCGAAGACTAGAAAATTGTCCCTTTAAAATACCTATAGCATGTTCAATTTGTACTCTTGATTGTGCAAGGTGATAATTAAAGACAGTTTTGGGGTCATTTTCTGAAATCGCACCACCATGAAAGCAGGTATAATGTGCTTTCCACTTGCATATGCTGAGTCTGCAAGGAGGTACTGAGATTCGTCAAAGTATGAGTCAGGGGATTGAGAAATCCTCATTTTTTGGAAGACGGAAGAGTCATGACATGATCCAGGGCAGCCACTGTGAAAAGCAATAAATTTTTTATTGACATCGCATACAAGTTGAATGGCAATAGAGTATCTAGAAAGAAGATAAAAAGTTAGATTGTGAAAGATGAGAACTTGGAGAAGATTTTGAAGAAACCTTTTTTTGCAATCAAAATAATGGTTGCCATCATGAGCAGGATTTTGACTCAAAGGGATTGTTGTGCCATCAACAAAACCTATACAGCCATGGAAACCTTCAGCTTGCATTACTTGAGAGGATTCAAGTTGCTGTTCTGGAGTTGGCCAAGCAAGAGTTTGAGACTTGAGGGAAAGGATAGCAATCATACAGCGCTTGGTGTATAATATCACTGTACCATATCCTATGTTAAAGAGATTATCCAAACGTCTTATGGTAGCACCATTTCCATTTGAGCCAAAGTAACATAGAGCAACAGCAAGTTGGATGGCAGGATTATGCTGTTTGTTATGAGAATTGTTATGGAAGATAGGATGTTCAGAAATGAGTTGATAAAGTTTGAAGAAAGAATCGGGAGAAGTTCTAAAAAGTTGCGTGAAGTTTAAATGAGGAATGTTGAGAATGGAGGCCAGATCATATTGGGGATCATGTTAAAGATTTGGCCCCCTGGTGATGATGTAACACTTTTTGGAAAGAAAATACATATAATCTAAAGCATCTTCCAAATCAGAGTCAGATTTATAGTAAAGAACTAAAAGAAAAGTGATAGCATTCATTTTTGAGTGAAGTAGCTTACTAGTAGAGAGGTGCTTCATTTTTGTCGGTGAAAGGGATATGTGATGAGGGAAGTGTGAAGTGGAAATTCACCACCAAATGTGCAGTTGAGGTGTGTAGATAGAAAAAAACTTAAGTGTTCGCCACCAAAATTAAGTGGCATAGAGTGAGGAAAGACTTAAGGATGGCATCAGCAATTATGAGTCATGTGACTTTCTTGAAAATCCATCATGGATGAGATGAGTTTGGGATCAGGAATTAAGAATGGAAATTGGGGTATAAGAGGCAGGATAATGCATAATCGTGGATTTCTTATCCACTAACCCTGGGGCTAGTGGATAAGAATCTTCCACAATTAATAATGTCTGATCCCAGGAAAAAAAATTCCTGATCACTAATTGCGGATCCCTGAACATTGATACCCCCTAATGTGTGAAATTCCATCAAAGGAAGAAGATTAAGTTGCTCAAACTGGATATATGTGCCTGAAAAAGGTATATATGCTTGTGTAGGAGTTGTGAGTCCACTGAACACATCCATATGACCTAAAATAAGCACAAAATTAAATTTTATAGCCCATTAAGAGGTTAAAACCCATTTATAGACCTAAATATACATAATATAACTACATATTTCACTGAATATGAGGTTTATGTATACATATTAGCTTATTTATGTCTATAATTACTTAAAATAACTTAAGATAAGTATATTATGACTCCATTACCACCTTAATAAGTATTATTAGGCCACAGATAAGCCATTTAAAATATTATAAGTCATATAATATTGAAAGAATTATATATATAAGTATTATAACCATATATATAAGTATTTTAACCTTATTTTTAAGTTATAAGCTTAATTCAATTAAGGTTATATTATTTTTAACATAAGAATTACTTAGTCCTGGGGATACCTAGGCTGACACTCTCTAACACAAAAAAAAAAAATTAAGACATTTTAATTAATAAGTAAGGAGTGAATAGAAAAATAATTTTTTAATTTTCTATGATACATATACTGAATTAAACAGTATTATTTGGATTAAAAATTTTTCATGAGACTTTTAAGAACAGTCACTTCTTTTTCTGGAATCCACTGGTCATATTCACTTGATTTATTTTTAAACCTTAATAGATACTCAACTCACTTTTCTATTGTAAGGTGTCTCTTTTTAAGTATCTTTTCAATTAATGCCTTTTCAACTATTTCTTCAGGTTTCTGTTTATTCCCTCCTGATCTTCTTGGAAATAGAGCAGTATCATTAGAATGGTATAGTTTTATAAGAGAAATAGGAAACACCGGATGTTTTCTATCATATGGGGCATATAGAATAACTTCAACAGAATTGTCACCAACCATCTTTTTTACTACAAATGGTCCAATGAATAGATCCTTCAATTTAACATTACCTTTTAAATTGAAATTTATTGTAGAGATAAGGAATTCATCACCCTCTTTGAAAATTTGCTCTTTATGGGATTTATCCCATCTTTTCTTCTCATACTCAAATGCCTTATTTATAATTTCTTGAGCATGCTTTCTGCATAATTCTTGCATCTGAAGAAAAGACTTTGTACCTGGATGAATATCCAATATAAGTAATTTATTAATAAATTTAGAATGGGTATTAGGTACATAACCCAACCATAACTCAAATAGATTTTTTCCAGTGACAGAATGTACTGTACTATTGTATGCAAATTCTAAACCTGTCATGCGCCACGTGAAACTCGGGGCAAAAGCAGCTCATTAAATCAATAATACAGAGGTCTAAATCCATACTCAAAGCGCAGAAAGCAATTCTCCATAGAAACTGTGACTTTCCTTTGTGTACACACTATTCAACCGTGCTAGCCTAAAAGTCTAACCCTAAATTAGTCAATCTCTCAATAGTGTGTCTCAGTCTTTTCTTCAATAAGCGACACACAGCGCAATAGTCAATGTAATAGTACACTAAAAGGTTTATTAAATGTCTGTGAATTATTAAAAGGGATAGTGAGCATGGACAGAATGGATAGTAGAGGATTAAAGGGTTAACGGATGTTAGTGAGGAGGGTCCAGGTGTAATGGATGTATTTTTAATGGTCTGTGGTGTGCGGAATAGTGGATGGGTATGAGGTCAATGCAAGGAGGAGTAAAGGGTATAAAAGGGGTTGGGTTTTCGGTTGGACATTCTTTAGAATTAAATTATAAAATGTATATATAGTTAATAGTGGTAAAGCTTTAGGTTAAATCATTATTATTGTATCTTTCCTTATTGTCTCAGTAATCATTTCTAAACACTAAATCTTTTGATTATTGAGTTTCCAACCCTTTGTGAGATTTTAAGAATTTTAATATTACCTTTAAATTATATTAGACTTATTCTTAAACATATCTCGAAGCAGCAGCTCTTCCTTCGAGTCATCTTCGAATCACTTCCTCAAACATTTCCCCTGTGCATCGAAGAAGTTTATAAACTCCTCCGCCCATCTCGCTTCCAGGAAAATCCTCAACCTTTGTGCATAGGTCGTCCGGTGACAAAACTGGGAAAAGGGTTACCCAATCATGCGTGAATTTGTCATTGTCTTTAAAGTCAAAAAAAAGCACAATATCATATTATCATATCTTCTAAATTTTGTATCATTCTTTCTGCTAGTCCATCAGTTTGTGGATGGTGTGCTGTAGATAGTTTTAAGTGATAACCTGAAACATCTATAAGTGATGTCCAGAACTCAGAAGTAAATTTAGGATCTCTGTCTGAAACTATTACTTTGGGAAATCCTGCTGTATTTAACATTTTTTTCCACCATAAAAAAGCTAAGTCCTTTGCAGAAACCTCTTTGTGGGAAGGAATAAATTTACACATTTTTGTAAATCTATCTACAATTACCCAGCAGGAGTTATAGCTCTTATACCCTGCTATTGGAGATCCTGTTACAAAGTCCATGTTAACTATTTCCCATGGAGCTTTTGGTTTCTGAATTTGTTGTAATAAACCAGCTCTTTTGCCTGTTAATCTTTTAGATTTTTCACAAAAATCACATGTTTCAACATATTTTTGAACATCATCAGACATGTTAATCCAACAAGCTGTATTTTTTTCTATGGTTAATGTCTTATGGAAGTCCAAATGACCTACTAATATATCATCATGACATATGCTTAACATTAACTCCTTGATTGAAGGGGAAATTACAATTACATTACTTAATTTCTTCCTGTAATATATAAAACCATCCTCAATTGAAAATTTTCCTTTTTCTAATGCTTCCCTAAATTTTTGTGGTAATGTTTTTATTAAAAAACTCATTGGAGCATTTGATGGATCATTTAATATTGTAGTAACTTTACTCAAGTCAGGATCTGAAGCATAATTATCAAGAATTAATTGCATTGAATCATCCTCAAGATATAAAATGTAAATGCCATAAATGTTAATAATATCTGTTTCAGGAACATAAGCAGGATTATCATCATTATTAGGTAGAGGTACTCTGATACCAGATCTAGATTAGAGTGTAAGGTTCCTGCTCTATGTGTAATAGTCATCTGTTGTGGTCTTACAACATTTGCAGAGGCCTTTGTTGATCTGTTTGGCACTGTTTAAGTATGTCTTAATTGACATTGGTTGAGTAATTGGGTGTTTTTCTGGTTTTATTTAGTGAATATTGGGACTGTGGGTATGTGGGTACTTTTATTGGATAGCCCTAGTTTTTCTCTATATTTTATGTCTAGATGAAATTTTTCATATTCAAAGTTTTAAGGGGTCATTTGCTCACTTTTCATTTTTAAAAGATAGCTGTTTAATTTTGTTTTTCATGTTTTATGGGCTAACCTTAAGTCTTAAGGTTAAGTGCTTAGTAACATTAAGTAGAGCTAATTTGGCTCTATATTTTATGTCCCAATGTTTTCATAGCTTAATTTTGTGTTTTAAGGGTTTTAGTAGTTGTGGTGGATTTTTCTAAGTATTCTGGGCTTTATTGGAGGTTTTTTGTGGTTTTCTGGATTCAGGGAGGTCTGGCCGCTTCTAGGCGGGCCGCCTGCCTCAGTTATAGAAGGCTGGTGAGCATTTCTAGAGGGTTTTTTATTCAATTTGGCTGCCAAAAGCACCAAATTTGTTGCTGTGCATGGATTTTTTAGATGGTGGTCTGTATGTACATACTGAATAAGACAGTTTAAGGCAACTTTAATTATCATACAACCATCCAGAGGTGATATCATTGTTTCTCACTCAGTTTTAACTGTCTTTTGGCCACAATTGGCTGTGTTTGTTGCAAGGTTAGTTATTCATTTAACTCAACTTTGGAAACTGATTTCTCTGGTGTAGCTTTGCAACCTGCATAAAGTATTATTGCTGTTTTCTGTGTAACAAGTGCATAGTGTTTTGGGTTTCTGGTGTGGAACTTTCTGCATTTCAGGTTTCTGGTTCTTTGGTTCTCAGTGGTCTGCATTGGCTACTGTCTTGACTTGTTAAGCAGTCAAGAAGTGTGTTGGAAGGGGTATAGTAACAGTCTCTGATTTGCTGTAGCAAATAAATCTCACCTGGTATTTCTTAAAGTTTCAGACTAGGTATCTCCAGGACTTAGTAACTCTTATGTTTAAAATAAGATAATCTTAAATACATTAAGCTTATATCTTAAAAATAAGGTTAAAACACTTATATATATGTTATAATAAATATATATATAATTATTACATTATTATATAACTTATAGTAGTTTAAATAGCTTATAAATAGCCTAATAAAACTTTTTAAGGTCTTAATGGAGTCATAATATATTTATCTTAAGTGATATTGAGTAATTATTGATATACATAAGCTTATATGTATACATAAATATCATATTCAGTGAAATATGCAGTATATTATGTATATTTAGGTATATAAGTGGGTTTTAGCCCCTTAATAGCCTATAAACTTTGTTTTTATGCTTATTTTAGGTCATATGGACGTATTCAGTGGATTCACAATGCCTACAGAAGCATATACATCTATTTCAGGTGCATGTACTCAGTTTGGACAACTTAATCTGTTTCCTTGGATGGATATTCACAGATTTATGGGTTGGGAGGTCATTTCTGGGTTAATATGGATGCTTGGGAATGTTATTGGGGGCTTGGACATTTAATTTGTTTTGTTTTTATGCTTTGGGTTTCATTTTATTCCTTTTGGATTAGTTATTTTACCTGTTTCTTTATGGTATCTGCTTTTATCTGGATTTTCTATTTATGGTATGGGTCTGTTTTTTCAATTAATTATGATGGAGGGTCCTTACTGGAGGTCTGGGTGTTTAATCTGCTTAAAGTGGACACCATGGGGAGATGATGGGCCCTCACAGTGCTGTAATTTCCGGGGATAGAAGTGACATCATCTGGATTAAAGGTCTGTGCACTCCAGTGGATTTTGGTATAAGTAAGGGAGGATTTTGACAGTTATTAGACATCACTTACTTTCTACAATTCAAATAAACATTTAAACACAATTATTATCATTTAGAAATATATTATAAGGCCTTTATAAATTGATATTATCATTATATAAGCTATAACTATATTCTATTTATCTATTTTCCACCACTAGCATGCATTTAAATCCAAGTATTGTGAGTTTTATTTGAGTATAACTATTTTTTTAGTCTTACCCTGAGGTTTAATCACTAAATCATTTATAAATATGTATTAGGACCATTAATAAATACTATTAAATCATACTTATATACTAGATACACTGACACAAAGGGACAGGGGTTTTTCTCTCCAGTTTTCCTTCAACTCCCTTGGTCAAGGCCTATAGCTAGTACTATTGGATTGTCTACATTGTCCTCTGTACTCTTGTACAGCTAATTGCCATCTACACACTATTAGGAGTTTTCATTTTTAAGAGTGACTTAACTTCACTACAGTCAGTTGTTAACTCAAAATTTTAGTCTTCCAGGTAATAATGTAGCTTCTCAAGAGCCCATACTACTTCCAAAAATTCAATTTGAGTAGCATCATATTTCAATTCACTACTTTTTAGAGTACGTGAAATACAGAAAATTACTACTTCTGACATTTTCCCTTCAATAAGTTGTTTTTGATGCAAAGCAGCACCCAAACCAATAAAACTTGCATCAGTATACAATACAAAAGGTAATTGAAAGTCTGGTAATCCCAAGATAGGAGCTGTCATCAAACATTCTTTCAACTTATCAAAAGCCTATTGTCTATCATTATTCCAAATGAAAGCTTCTGATTTATTTATCAGTGTGGTCAATGGTGCAGTAATCAATTGGTAGTTTTTTATATATTGTCTATAATAACCACACATACCAAGAAAAGATTGTACATCCTTTACATTTTGAGGAATTCCGATATTCTTGATTTCAGCCACCTTATTTTGGTCTACACATATTTGTAAGCCAGATACAATATGACCAAGCACTTTTGAAGATTCAAACCCAAATTTACATTTTTTCAATGCAAGGGTCATTTTTGAATCATCCATCTTCTGAACTACCTTCATTAAATGGATTAAGTGTTCATCATATGTCTTAGAGAACACTATGATGTCATCAATGTATACCATTAACTATCCTCCAATCATTTCATTATGGAATGTTATATCCATTAACTTCTGAAATACTGAAGGAGCATTTTTTGGTCCAAATTGCATCCTGACGTATTTATATATTCCCATATGTGTTGTTATCAAAAAAATTTCTGTGAATTCTTTTCAACAGGAATTTGATGGTACCCTTTATTTCCATCTAGGAAACTTATATACTTAGAAACTTTAAGTGTAGCATGTATAGAGGCAATCCTCTGCAAGGGATAAATATCATCTACAGTAAATGTATTTAATGCCCTATAATCACCACACAGTCTTGCTTTATCTTTTTCATAAGAAAATAGAACTGGTGATATTACACAATATTTTGGAGTAGTTTCACTTTTCTCAAGAATTTTCATTTTTAATAACATCTAAATATTATCCTCTATGTCTTTCCTCTTCATTGGTGAAGCAGGGTATGGTTTCTTTTTAAGACTATTAAAAATATTATACATATCACAGGTTAAACTAATCTTCATCTCATGATCTTTTACAAGGCCAAGTTCATTGGTCCCATGTGCAAAAGCCATTGGAAATGCTTAAATTAAGTCCAAAATATTTTTTTTCTCAGTTTCACTTATCTGAGTGCCAAATGATGCTTTTGATATTTCCATTTCCAGAAGTTCCATCTCATTGGATTCTCTTCCTTTTCAAGGAATATCTATGACTGACTCAATGTGTAAGACTGTGTTAAATGACTTTATTTTATATTTTCTTTTACCATTCATGCGGATTGAAAAATTATTGTTAGCAGGGTCTAATTTCACACCAAACTTAGTCAGAATGTCATTTAAAATGATAAAAAAGCTACTACAATCAGTATTATCCATTACTAAAAAGTCACAAGTTACTATAACATAACATGTTGATGTTTAAAGAAATAAGAAGCTTTCTATCTACCAATGGGGTGTAGTACTGATCCAAAAACTCTCCAATTTTTTACTTTAAAGGGTCTCAAGCTTTTACTTATAATCACTATATATTTTCTGTAATGTATTTGTAGAAACAACAGAACCAGAAGCTCCTGTGTCCAATACTATATTTACATTTTCTCCAGAAATGATAGCTGGAACCGTGATGGGTGTCATTTCTAAGTTATCAGCTTGTATATCATTAATTATTTTCACATCCTCAAAATTCATTAAAGATTCATTTGAGTCCATACTTAATATTGGATTTTATAAGATTGACAAATCATCTTCCAACATACAGACTTCATTTTCATCACTATATGAGATATTACTGTCAAATCACTTTAATCTTTACTTTTTTCTGTTTGAATTTCAGATTCATGTTTATTTTCAACAATATTTATATTTTTCTCACATTTGTGAACTTTAAACCAAGGCTTACTACACTTATAACAAGTATTAGTCTCATACGTTTTAGGTACTACACGCACAGTAGGTTTATTCTGCTTTTCCTGAAGTGTTTTTGAATTCTGATTTTTTACAGGTTCATTATTTTATTTATAAGTGGTGTACCTTGCTTCATACTTATGGTTTAATAATATTTCATTACAAATATTAAAAAATTCAGAGTATTCACTAACCATTATTGTTCTAGCTACAACAATGTCTCTGAAAGATATAGGTAATTTATATATTATTTTATCTTTCCATAAGTTAAAATCCATATTTGTCTCAATAGCTTTCAATATTTAATTTGAATTCATTAAAAATACCATAGGTTTGTCACCATTCAACGGATTATACCTAGATTTCTCATATAATCTTTTCTGAGTTAGTCCGAATTTAAAACCTCCAAATTGTTTTTCAATCAGGTGTTTTCATTCAGCCCAAGAGTAATCTTTAACCCCACTTAATACAGCTTCAAACCATAATAAAGCAACATCCTTAAATAAAGAAATCAATTTTGATATTATTTATTTCTCTGGTAACAACTTACGAGAACTTTAAATTGTCAATTCTTTGACTAAAATGCTGCCAATCAGAGCTGGCTTCCCCATCATAAGTTGGGTACTGATCAATATTTGGCCAGTTCTTTTGATTTGATTTAGTCTCACTAATATTAGGTAAATTCAATAACTCATTTAATTTAGATAAATGGTCTTGTATTTCCTCTTGCATGGATTTGTGACTTACATTTGTCTTCTCAGACTTGACAATTCCACCAGATGGTTTTACTTGTAGTGGCATTGAAAACAATTGTGATTTGTTTTTGCAATTGAAAGGATTATTATTATACTGTGTATACTTATGATGATCCTGATTCATTAGTAAATTTGAAGTTTCAATCTTAACCTAAGTTAATCTTTGTAACAGATCAGAGAAACTCTGATTTTTTTGTGCAAAAGATAACTTTGTTCTTTATTCATATTCTAATAAATGTGCTTCATACAATTTTTCTAACTCACAGAATTTGTTTGAAAGTTCACTATATTTATTACTTAAAAATCATATTTAAGAGTTGGAGCCAAATTTTCATTCTCTAATTCTTTATTTCGTGTTTCCAATTGATAAATATTCAATGTCAAGGATGAAATTGTTTCACTTGTGAGCTTAATTGTCTGTTCATCACATTCAGTCATTCTATTCCATAATGCTGAAACAATTTTATGGACAGTTGGGTTATCATTAAAATACTCCATGTCTTCCTTCTCACATTCTTCACTATTTTATGAAGTTATCATCTCACTAATAAGTAGTGGAAAATGAGGGTTAAGCATATTATTATTGTAAATAGTACTATTGTTATTAACAAAAGATAAATCAGGTGTATCTACATCAAAACCTAATTGTCTTAAGTCCTCCTCAATTTTCTGGAAATATTTCACATCAATAACATTACCTATCACTACGCAATATAGGGGGTGGACTTGCTAGCAAGTCCCCAACCTGAACTCAGACAGAACTCAGATGGAACTCAGACTGAACTCATACTGAACTCATACTGAACTCTACTTGAAGACCCACAAAAACTGTTATGCTGAGTGGTGTTCATCCCTGATTGTATGGTTCCTTTGTCAATAGCTCAATGTGTGTTCAATCTGTGGTGAATTTGAGTCCAAGGTTGCGGACTTGCTAACAAGTCCGCCCCCCGTATTGCGCGGTGTATATTGTAATCATTAGTATTGTGTTCAATATGAGAGGGTAATCTACTTACCATGGGATAGGAGCAAGCCCTGAATTTTGGCGCTTCTGCTTTCCTTTGTAGGGGTGAGCTGAGGTTGTCTGGTGAGGGGGTGGATCCCTGTTGCAATTGTGGCTTTACCACTGGTGATGGAACCAATCCCACTTCCATTTATTTACCAATATCTTATCCTAGTACAGTTTAGATCCTCCTTGGGTAGGGGGTTGTTGGTTTGGCTGCCCTCCCTTTAAATCTGCCAAAGTTTGGTTCATTTTCTGAAATCCCACCTTGCAGTTGTTTTGCAGCTGCTCTACCTCCTTTAGTATGGTAGATCTTGACTCCTCTAGTCTCAGAACCTGTTTGACCAGGTGGGAAAGTTGATCCTTATGAAGAGGTGAAGTCTTTTAATAGTTATCTTTTTTAATAAGGTATCCTTTTCCTCTATACTCATTGCTTCTGGATGTGGGTAGGATTGGCCCTCCATAATGATGTCCTGGAACAGTGTTTTTAGCTTTAGACCTGGTATTATAAGCAGGTTTATAACTTAAATTGTCTTGTGGAGAACTCATTATTTCTTTGAATAACTATTCTTCATGTCTACAAAAGCAAAAACCTCTAAGTTAATTAGTAGACAAATATTATTAGCAAAAAATTTACTAATAAAAGCACTGGAGCTTACCCTGAATTTAATTCATTATTTATTGAAATAAAATATAACAAAAATCCAAAAAAATCTGTTAAAAATAAAATAATAAGTTTAACTAGACCTTATAAGGGTGAATAATTAGCTTACCAAGCTTTAACGAAATACCAATTTAATTAGGTGCTATATTGGTGTCCAAATACCAAGTGAAATTGGGTTTATATTGGGTACAGTTACTACTGTAAATACCTAATTTTTATTTTAAAAAATTAGTAAAATTATTATAAGGGGCCTTTTCCGCAATCACTGAGTTATTATGACCCACTAATGTGCTGAAGACCCAAATATTTGGTTTGTATGAGATATACTAGAGTAAAATTAAGTCCTAAGGCTTATATTAAATAATAAGTAATAATTAAGAAAGACTCCCAATTGTCAGTGTATGCTAGTATCTAAGTATGATTGAATAGTAAATATTTATGGTACTACTACTTATTGTTAAATTATTTAATGATTAAACCTCAGGGGAAGACTAATAAAATAGTTATTCTCAATATAAACTTACATTACTTGGATTTTTATGCATGCTAGTGGTGGAAAATAGATAAATAAAATATAGTTATAGCTTATATAAAAATAATATCAATTTATAAATGATTTATAATATATTTATATATGATAATAATTGTTTTATAGTGTCTTTTTAATGTTTATTAAGTAAGTTATGTCTAAGAACCTGTCTATTCATCCCTTACTTATGCCAAAATCCACTGGAGTGTGCAGACCTTCAATCCAGATGATGTCACTGCTATTCCTGGCAATTACAGCACTGTGAGGGCCTATCACCTCCCCATGGCCTCCACTTCAAGAATTTTCAACACCCAGACCTCCAGTAAGGACCCTCCATCACAATTAATGATACCACAGACCCATACCATAAATAGAATAAACAGATAAAAGCAGATACCATAAAGAAACAGGTAAAATAACTAATCCAAAGAGTATATAATGAAACCCAAAGCATATAAAGGAACCAAATTTACTTTCCAGGCCCCCAATAAGATCGCCAAGCATCCATATTAACTCAGTAATGATATCCCAACCCATAAATGCATGAAAATCCATCAAAGTAAGCAGATTAAGTTGCCCAAACTGGATATATGTGCCTGAAAAAGGTGTATATGCTTGTGTAGAAGTTGTGAGTCCACTGAATACGTCCATATGACCTAAAAAAAGCAGAAAAATCAAGATTATAGGCTTTTAAGAGGTTAAAACCCACTTATATACCTAAATATACATAATATAACTACATATTTCACTGAATATGAGGTTTATGTATACATATAAGCTTATGTATGTCTATAATTACTTAATATCACTTAAGATAATCATATTATGACTCCATTAACACCGTAATAAGTATTATTTGGCTATGCATAAGCTATTTAAACTATTATAAGTCATATAATATTGTAATAATTATTTATATATGTATTATAGCCATATATATAGGTATTTTAATCTTATTTTTAAGTTATAAGCTTAATTTAATTAAGGTTATATTATTTCAAACATAAGAATTACTCAGTCTTGGGGATACCTAGGCTGACAATAACTGATTAAATATTAAATTTATTTCTCTCAGTTCAAGTTATACAAACAATGACTGATCTAAGTGCTTCTTCCCATGAAGAGGAATTGTACTTTATTGATTATGATGAGACTTCTGTAAATTATCCTTTGACTGCTAAAATTTCTCAAATTAATCAATTTTTGGACCAAACAGGATGTAGGGATGCAGGAAGTAGAATTAAAAATAGAGAATACTTATCTGGACTCAAAGCTCCAAGTGGTCCCCCCAGAAGAGCTTACATAAGGCTTAAAAATAAAAAAGATGGCCTTGAAGCAGCATGTCAACAGCCTGTAAAATCACATAAAGGAGTTGAAATCAGAGAACCTCAGATTAAAAACAAAGGTAGATTTTCAAGAAGAAAAGCTAAAAAGTGTAGAAACTCTTCTCTTAGAGAAGAGGAAACCTCAACAAGCAGAAAGACACCCTCCACAGTTGCCTCCTCATTGAAAGAAAAAGTTAGAAGTGTCAAAATAGCAGTAAGACTGGCTCAAAACTCAGTGGGACTCTCTCCAAGCTCAACAACTGCAACAAGCAACTCAGGAAGGTCCCTCCAGACCCCAAAAATTCAACTCAAACCCTCCTCATCCCTACCAAGGAGGAAGAAAAAGGAAGAACAATCAATTCAAAATTTTTCCAAAACCATGGTAAGCCCCTCTATTGAATCCCGAGTTTCCTTTCTTGTTACTGATTAAGTTCCTTAAGGTAATTCTGGACAGGGAGATGATACTTTAGACCAGTAGAGGATGGCTCTAGTAGGCATATTACTCAATACTCTGATGTAACTACTCATTTAGTAATAATTTCTACTTCAATGATAAACCCTGATATGGCTATTACAGATGAAACAATTGATCCTGAAGCTTATGAGAGTCTGTAAAATTACTCTGTTTCCCTATTGAGAAATACTCCTGATGTAGCTATGATTAATGATGAATATTTGAGAGATATTATTACCAAACAAAATTATATAATGAACAACCTCCAATTGACTCAAATATTTAATAGTTTGTTAGCTGAACAAGGTTACAAAGCAGTGAGAAGTGAATTTCAGAGAGCTTCTGATTATTTGTACCATTACAAAGTAACTCATGAGAAGAAAGTTTCTTTGTGGCAAAATATAAAAAATGATTTGTCCAAGTTAAAAGAATCTGTGTCTATCTCTTTCCAGGAACTAAAGGGACATAAGTTGAACTTGAAGAGACTAAGTGACCATTAATCATCTCTGAAAAACAAGAATCAAATTTCTTTTGCAACTATCAATGAGACATTATCCTATATTCCAAGAGTGAAAACTAGGATAACAAACATTGAAGAACAGTTGAACTCATTGTTACATGACCAAAAGTATTCTGCCACTTCTTTGAAAGAACCTGTTGCACATGAGACTCCATTTTTACCTGAGCCTAGTTCATCTAAAGTAAAATTAGTGGGAGAAATGCCTGTAGATACTCCTGATTTTCCATCAAAAATTGATGATGCACCTTGTTCATCTAAAGAAGGGTTAAAAATGAGATTAATTCTCATTTAGAGAAATTAAATCTTTTTCTTACAGAGAAACAAGTTTGTAACCAGGAAGTTACTTCAAATTAAAATAATTGGCCAAAAATTGAAAAATACCTAACATTTAATGTTGATTCATCCTCTGATTGGCAGCAATTCATTTGCAGAATTGATAACCTTAAGAATTCTTATAGAATTCCAGATGGAGAAATTGTTTCTAAATTAATTTCTTTTTTTTCCAATGTTACCCTGATGTGTCACAAATCTTTACTTTTAGATAAAAATGACTACTCCTGGAAGGATTGGAAGAAATTGATTAAAGCACAGTTTAGTGGCTCAAAATTAAGGTTAGCCTAACATATGCAGTATGCGGAATCTAGATATACATCATCTTCTATGGAAAAACCTATTGATTTACTGATGAAACTAGTAAAGATCTTGAGAGAAATGGATCCAAACATGGAATTTGAATTATGGAAGGACAGGATCCTTTATAAATTGCCTATATCCTTGAGAGACTTAATAGTTTCTAGGACTGAGTTCTCAAGAGAACCTTCTTCTTTTATTAATACTTGTAATGATGTACTTTTAAATAAAAATTATGATTCTAGAACTTTCACTCCTAGACCTTCATTGGAGAAGACCTCCAATCACCAAGAAAAACTTCCTGAAAAATTTGGTTAACCTTCTGCCCCTGTTGCACCTAAAAAGTATGCAACAAACACTTTCTTCAAATGCAGAAAGCCTTGGAAGAAAGGCCATGTTTGTGACAAGAAAATAAACCTTGTTGAACAAACAGAGGAGCCTGCTGATGACACAGTTGCACTGGATGATAATTTAAGTGATTGTGCCAGAAATATTTCTTATGAATCCCACCAGGAAATTTTAATTCTGGAAGAAGATATTAATTATTTGAATAATATTGAAATTGGGAATAATGATTTATCTACATTTTAAGATGCTGAGATCATAAGAAATCTTGAAGACAGCTCAATAATCATTATCCCTCTCAAGGAACCAGTTTTGATAAATGGAAAAACCATTGAGGTTGTTTTGGATTCTGGAGCTGGAGGAAGTTTTGTATCTGAAAAAGCACTTGCTTCAGTGGATCAGGAGTATAAATAAAAAGTTATGCCTATCACTTCTAAGAATTGGAGAGCTAATGGCTCAGTTTTGTCCCAAATTGTTAAATACAAAGCCACAGTATTTTTCAAATATAACAATGGTTTTGTAAGAGCTATATGTGATTTTGTTGTCATGGAAAATGATAACTTGAGTAGTTGGTTCATTGTGGGAAATGTCATTTTAACCAAATATGGCATAAAATTAGATCCTTCAAACCAATTCTTCAAAATGGGAATGAATGGGAAGAGAAAATTTAAAATTTCCCTCCCAAAAAATTATTAACACCAGGATTGAACACATGTCATTCTGTAGTTCAATATAAATGAATATCTACAAAAGAAATGCCTGCCCTTCTGTCTGAAATTGACACAGCTTCTTTTTGGAGAACAACTTTCTTGTAAGGAAAAATATTCAATCATTCAGTTGATAAAATCTTTTCCTATGGCCTTTGCTCACAGGTCACATAAATTAGGATTGTTAAAAGAAGAGATAAAGCTCTCATTATCTTTCCCATTAACTGAAATACTACCTAGGTTAAAGATGAGGCCTTATCCTGTTTCTCCCACAAAGTGAAAAAATATTGAAGACAATATCACTACCCTTTTAAACATGAATTTTATTGAAAAGGTAGTTGAAACACCTAAACATTGTGTTATCTCACCTGTCCTAATTTCTTATGAGAAAGATAAAGCCAGTTTATGCAGTGATTATAGAGCATTAAATACTTATACTGTAGATGATATCTAACCTTTACCAAGAATTAGCTCTATCCATGCTACCTTAAATGGCTCTAAATATATCAGCCGTCTAGAAGGTAATAAAGGATATCAACAGGTACCTGTTGTGAAAAATTCCCAGAATTTTCTGATAATTGCTACTCATATGGGTATTTATAGGTATTTTAGGATGCCATTTGGACCCAAAAATTCCCCTTCAGTTTTTCAAAAATTTATGGATAACACATTCCATCAAGAAATAATTGAGGGATGGCTGATGGTTTACATTGATTATATCATCATATTCTCTAAAACATTTGAGGACCATCTTAACCACCTGTGTAAAGTGTTCCATAAAATGGATGAGATAAATATGACACTTGCCTTGAAAAAATGCATATTTGGTTCTCATTCTTTGAAAGTGCTTGGTCATGTGGTCTCAGGATTACAGATATGTGTTGACCAGAACAAAGTGGCAGCCATAAAACAGGTAAAAACTCCTACTACAGCTAGTAAGCTCCAAAGTTTTATGGGAATGTGTGAATACTATAGACAATATATTAAAAACTATCAGGTCATAGAATTCCCCCTAACCCAATTAACTAGGAAAGATTTTGCTTTTGTCTGGAGCAGTGAAAGACAAAGAGCTTTTGACACTATGAAAAATTTTTTGATTTCAGCACCAATTCTTGCTTTTCCTGACTTTAATAAACCATTTTTATTATACACTGATGCCAGTTTTATTGGCCTTGGCACTGCTCTACATCAAAAACAAGTTATGAATGACAAAGTATCTGAAGTAGTAATTTGTTATATTTCAAGAACCTTGAGAAATAGTGAATTGAAATATGGTGCCTCTCAAATGGAGTGTTTAGAAGTAGTGTGGGCTCTAGAGAAGCTACATTATTATCTGAATGACCAGAAATTTGAACTTGTCACAGATTTCAATGCAGTGAAATCCCTCTTGAACTTGAAGAAACCTAACAGACATATTTTCAGATGGCAGTTAGCTGTTCAGGAATAAAGAGTGAGGATGACAATAATTCATAGAGCTAGCATTTTTCACTCAAATGTGGATATGTTATCAAGGTAAAATTTGCCAAATAATGTCTCTAATCCTGAATATGATCCTGAGGATGAAATAGTTCACATTCATGGGATATATGTGATTGATATGGAGGAAGAGCTATTACAGCTTATTCTGGATTCATATGATAAAGAAAATGACTTAAAAAAGTTTTTTACTATATAAAATGATCCAAATAATGCTTCAATACAAGAATTAATTAAAACCCTCCCACCAAAGTACCAGATTGCCTTGGAAAAAGGTAAATTATCAATTGATGAAAGCTACCTCTATTATAGAAGAAAGTTGAGTAATTTTATTGTTATTCCTCCTTCTATGAAAGAAATAATCTTGAAAATTTGTCATGATGACATATTTGCAGGACATTTTGATCTTGAAAAAAAATGATCAGAATTAAGAACACTGCTTGGTGGGATAATATGTCTGATGACACCAAACTATATGTTGAATCCTGTTATTTTTTCCAGAAATCAAATTTATTAACTGGAAAACGAGCTGGATTGATGCAACATACTGAAACTCCTGATGCACCATGGCAGATTATAAACATAGACTTTGTAACAGGATTTCCCATTGCTGTGAAAGACAGTTATAACTCTTGCTGGTTTGTTGTGGAAAGATCCACAAAAATGTGTAAATTAATTCCTAACCATAAGGCTGTTTCCACTAAAGCATTAGCCTTCTTGTGGTGGTCTCATATGTCTAGTACTGCTAGTTTTCCAAAGGCCATAATATCTGACAGATACCCCAAATTTACATCTGAATTTTGGATGTCTCTGATGGATGTTTGTGGTTGTGATATAAAGCTTTCTACTGCTCAAAATTTTAAAACTGATGGATTAGCTTAGAGAATGATCCAGACTTTAGAGGACATCTGATTTCTACATTCCACTCCAATTTACAATATAATTACAAATTAAAAGACCCTTTTGTAGGTCCATTTGTTGTCAGAAGAATGTTTGGTGATAATTCAGTTGAAGTTATCCTGTAATCTCCATATGAAAGGAAACATCCTGGTTTTCCAATATCTCTTTTAGAAACCTACACATCCAATAGTGATTTGTTTCCCAAAAGGAGGGGAAGACCAAAAAAGACCCCTAATTAAATCACTGAAACAGCAGAAATTGATAAGATTTTAAATGACAGAATAATAACTTCTGAAAAAGGTTCTGAATACTTATTAATATTCAAGAATAAATCTACTTAATATAATTCTTGGATACCTGGCAAAGAGATATCTAACCTTCCTACTATACTAAAGAAATATGAAAAGAAAAAAACATAGCATTTTATATATTTTTTTTTGGAATGAGGGAGTGTCATCCAGGCTACTAGACTCACCCAGTAAATAATTAATAATTTACTATGATAAATCCATGCCTTTATTCCTTAGTTTATTAATTATATTTACTGTATAACTTACTTATAATAATTTAACTAATTGTAATAAGTAAAAATATCAATTTAATGTCCCTCATAATTTTATCACCTGAAAACATCCTCATGAAAGTTTAGAGGTGAAATAAAATTATAATAATACTGAATATTGAATCCAAATTATTTTATTTAAAATTTTCATTTATATAAAATCTAAAATTAATCAAATAAGTTGACATATACATTAAATTCAACATATTAGTTCATTCTTTATAGAATAACTTTAATATTTGCAATATCTAAGTGTAGAATTTTCCTTTTCACTCATACTCATGTATTCAGTTTTTTTTAACTCCATGATTTCTCTCCTTTTTGCCTTTAAAAGTTGTCCTATTCTGGTTGTTTTTCTGAATTCCTTTTTACCTTAAAATTTATTATATTCAATCAATTTATTCCCATTACTACTACTACTGCGTTAGTATTTACCACTGTGTAATTCTAATCTTTCCAAGTAATAATAATAGTATCTATTTACCTTTAATTTGAATAATAAACTATAAAAGATAAAACATTAAGTACCTTCCTTGAAATATTGAGTTCTTCCACCTTTCACCACCATTAGACTACGATTAAAACATTCTAGACCAAGAGGACCTCCTAACAGGGACTAAGAAAGTAAAAAAAACTAACAGTGGTGAATCAGCAACTGTTGGTATCACACCAATTTTCATCAGTAAAAGCAAGCAAGTAGTCAGGATGAGTTATTTTGAAAATTTATTACTGGGGTGTCCAAGATTGTAATGTATAATATCAATAGATAAAAGTTATGTAAAGAAATTATTACACATCAGATTTAGTTTATAGGCAAAACTGATTATGTTTGCCATATTGGAACCCTCAATGATAGATTTGTCATTTCTATTAATAAATTATTGACCTTTTTCATTTAAAAGGCTCCAATAATATACCAAAAAATTGGTAGCAGAAATTAGTGTTGATTTAAAATTTGGTACATATAGGATGGTAATCTCAGAGCTGATACCAGTGTCAGAGATTAATCTTACCAGTCTTTTACCTTTATCCCAGAGTTATTCACCATTAGCCATTGAAGGTTGAATTTTAGTCTCCTTAAAAGTAGAAAAGTGAGATTTATTATTGAAAAAGTAGTAAGAGGTTCCACTGTCTGGGATGAAATTGTTGGGTAAAATATCTGACAGCACAGACAAAATTTTTCTGGCTTCTTTTTCTTTCTTCCTTTCAAAAATTATGTCCTTCTTTTCTGGATGTACTTGAAAGAATGTTGACTCAGGGTGTGAGACAAGTAGATTGTCTTTTCCTTTTGTACACATAGGCTTAGAATCCCTCCTAGATTCCACAATTAAAGCTACTTCATTGGAAATATTAGCACCAAGATTAATACACCTCATTACTTCACACTCAATTGTGGGCTTGATATTAGTAATTTTGAAATTATTTAAAATAAATTGTGATGAATTTTGAAAAGATTCAGGTAATTAAGTATGTAATTATAAATAAGAAAAGAGAAGATATACTTTACAAAAATTTAAGGAGCTACATCTTGTAACAATTTAATAACACTGCACTAATCATTAATAGTTTTAGTGAGTGTAATTTTGGTGAATCACATGTTTAATAGTTGTTTAATGACATAAGAGAAATTGGCACCAGTTTTTGATGCATACTCATTTTTGGATTTAGTCCAGAGTCCAGCTGGATCAACAAGGTCCTTTTCTAGAATTAATTTATTTTGGTTATTTCTGTCCATAAAAATTTGAAGAATAATATCAGTTTGTGGTTTAAAAAGAAGGAAATACTATGGAAGATTAGGATAATTGGGTCATTCTAATCTATCATCCACAAAAATATCTAAGTTGTGGACTTTGAGGGCTAATTTGATATCAGCTTTCCAAGTTGTTTAGTTTTTGTCAGTGAGCTTGTCCACTCCTTTATTTTCAGAGTAGTTGGGAGTTTTGATGCAGTGCATAGTGACAGCAGGTAATTAGTTAGAGTGCTGAGGGGTAGCATCAGTGTATGAGTGATTATTTTTTGTATCAGACACCACACAATATGGGGGGTGGACTTGCTAGCAAGTCTGCAACCTTGAACCCTAATTCATATCTTTTTCAGAAAACATTGAGGTGGTGATGAAACAATCATGAAGAAATATTGAATTTAAATTGAAAACATCTTGAAACTGATTTGAACCTTCATTGAACCACAGTTGATTAATAGTTCAAAAAATATTCACAGCAGGAAAAAAGTGTGCACTAGAGGTCTAGTGCTTTTTTTGCTTCCTGAAATATTTCCTGGTAGAATTCCAAGTGGGACTTCCATCTGATACCTTCCTGCACAAATTCTCCCTTATCTTCAATCTGCCTTCCTATCCTACCCCCTTATCTCATTGCTAACCTTGCCATCTTCTTACCCTTTCTACCCTATCCCTTCACTTCACAGTGAGAAAACGACTCTCCTCTCTTTCCACCCCTCTCCCTTCTCTTCTCTTTATTTCTCACACCTCCCCCAGAACCTCACTCACCTTTCCCAGCCCACTTTCATTATTTAGTTTTATTTTAATTTGTATTTTGTTCTTTTTTCATGTTTCTTCCCTACAAATATCTTCCTTTCTCAACACTTGGCCACATTTTTTTGGTAAACACAAGCAGCTCAAATTCTGAAATATGTATTTAGTTACTTTATTTACCACTTGGAATGGTTTATAATTCCTTAAGATTTTGTTTCTTAGTATTTTTAATTTATACATATTAATTATTCTCAAGTTTATCAAAAGTTGGTAACTTTCCAAGATCTTGCATGCCTCCCCAGCACTTTTTTCACCTCTCCAATCACATTGCTCACCTCATCCAGAAAAATTGAGGGACTGGGGAAGGCTGGAGAAGGTGAGAGAGGGGCTTTACAGGGCTGGAAGAGGTTATAAAAGCCCCTAATCCGCTTCTGAAAGGCTGGAAAAGGTGAGAGAGGGTCTTTCAAGGGCTAGAAGAGGTGATAAAAGCCTCTAAACTACTACTCCCAACCCTACTTAGTCTTTACAGCACCTCTCTCACATCTCCCGCCAAATTAAGGGACTGGGGAGGCTGGGGGAGGTGATAAAAGCCTCTCACTCACTTCTCCCAGCCCTCCTTGGTCTATACAGCACCTCACTCACATTTCCAGCCAAATTAAGGGACTGGGGGAGGCTGGGGGAGGTGAGTGAAGGGCTGGAAAGGTCTTGGGAAGGTGAGAAAGGGCTTGGGGAGGTAAGCAAGAGCTGGGGGATTTAAACAATAGACTGGGGAGATGAGTAATATTTTGAGAATGTGAGAGAAAGGCTGGTGAGGGCTAATGGAGGAGATTCGGGTGATTTAGGGGAATGGGAGGTGAGCCAGAGGTTTCTAAAGGGGTGGAGTTGTGTTAAAAGTGAAAATAGAGTGGAGGGGAGTAGTGAGGAGGGCTTAAACTTAGATTTTGAAGCTTAACGGGTGTAGCAAAGGTATCAGGAGGGCAATAAAAGGGTGGGGAGTGGTAATAGAATTAACAGAAATGACAAGGAAGAAAAATTTATGTGGAGAGATTGAGAGGTTTTCCATTGAGGTAGTGAAAAATGGAGAGTGAACTTTGTTCTTTGGGCAAACATCAGAGTCCACCCCCTCAATCTACAGCTCTATTCTGCCAATCTGGAAAATGATTGATAATTTTTTTATTGATATTTTTGAACTTAAAACTATAGTTTATATGTCTTTATTTTATATTTTTGATTTACAATGCACTTTAAGACTAAGAAAGTAATATAGTAAAATAATTAGTAATGCAATACTATTTTGCTATTTTACACAAGAATTCACAGAATTCTTCTGATAACTATACATGATATAAATAAATAATATAGTAGGAAAATTGTCGCAAAAAGTTTAAAACTAGAACAAAGCATTTAAAGAAATTTTAAACTATTGAACTTATGTATTTTATGATTTTATTGTATTTATTTATAAATTCAATAGTAAAATATGTTTGTTATATTTAATAATCAGAAAGAATAAAAAGACAAAAAAATCAGGTAATATGGTGTAAATTAAAAAATAAAAGCTTCAAATTCTTGTTTAAAAGGAGTTATCATTAAAAAGAACCACTGATCTTATTTTATATTTTTTCAAAAAAAAAATAGAATAAAATCATTAGAGAGGTTAAAAGTGATGTTTTTGAAATAAATAGTATAATTTTCAGTATTTTTAATGATCAAGTGAAATTCAAAATGAAAATGAAAATGAGTTTGACGAAAAATATTCTGTGAGAGGATCAGATTATTAACCTTCCCTTCTCATTATTTCTATAAATTATTCATTAAACTTTCACTATTATTTCAGCACAGACTCCTCCATTTTTGGTTAAGAGCTCATAATGAGTTCAAAGTAAAGTTCAGCCTGTGTCAATTCTGAGTTCAGTCTCAGTCCAGTCAGAGTTTCATCTGACTTCAAGTTGAGGACTTTCTAGCAAGCCCCCCCCAAATATTGTGTGGTGAGAGATACTGAAAAGAACTTGATATGACATCACTGTTTGGGGTGCTTGCCCCATAACCTGAAAGGTTAAAGGTAAAAGTTTAGATAAAGTGAAATGAGAGACACAGAGGGACTACTGGGGACTGCTGGACAAAGATAAATGAGTAAGAGAGTTAGAAAAAAGAGATGAAGAAATAGCTGAGGAAATTCTACCCCTCTTATAAGCAATAGACAGATACTTTTATCACTGAGTAATTGACTAATAGAAGTTGAGACTTGGACACATAGTTGATGATTACAGAAACATAATAGAAATGTATATGACTATTGGAAACTAATCCTGGAACACTCATCATAATGGATATTTATTTAGCTAATCAAAGACTGACAAATTTTTTCAAGAGAATAGAAACTGTTATATTTAATAAGACTTTAAGAAGGATACTGTTTAAAATAAAAAATCAGAAAATAAACTAATGATTATCAAGCTTTAAACTCAACATTGACTTATTTGAAAAAATCAGCCAAAATGAGTGAAGTCTTGAAAAGAATGAAAACTTGGAGAAGCTTCTTTAATTTGATGATTCTTGTGAGAAGTGATACAAAAATATTTTATGATACCATTTCTTAAACTGAAATTAATTATAAAATTGAAAAAAAGACCTTAAACATTTTCCAAATAATTTTTTTTAAATTTTGTCACTTAAAATGATATCAAGCCATTTTTTTCTAAATGAAAAAAAAAATAATTTTAAAAGAAACAGACTTTTTTTTCTAAAAAGAAGGTTACTTGTCAAAACCTTAAAATTAAAAAAAAATAAAAAAATCTCACATAATTTAAATTTAAAAACCTTAAAAATTTAAATTGCAAAAATATTCAAAATAAAAGTTACTTCAACTGAAATATAAAACTAAAAGAAATTTTTTTCAAAATTACTGAAAAAAATTTAAAAAAGGGGGTATAAAAGTTAGAAATCTTACACTTCAAAATAACTCTTTTTTCCACCAAATAAACTATGATTATTTTTTAATATATAGCATATTGTAACCAAAGAATTTTTTTTACTAATGAATTAATTTCAAGCTTGCAGATTTCTTTTTGTGTTGTGAGATAACTTTTAAATTATTATGAATTTATATCTCTGATATTGCTCTAGCCCTTTGTTAAGTGGCCAGGGAGTGTTGGAGCCTAGGGCTAGTCCTTAGTTAAGCAAGCGGAGGACAAGTATCTAAGGCTAGCCCTTTGTTAAGAAAGGGGAGGGGGGACCTAAGGCTAGTCAGCCTGGAAGCTAATCTGGCTATCTAGATTTATGTTGAGCCAGGGGAGAGAGGGTCCCATGGCTAGCCAGCCAGAAATGGGAGAAGAAGGGGTTGAATTTGAGGGGGAAATAAAATCCAGGAAGGAGGAGGGTAAAGTGGGGATAATGACCAGGAAAGGAGGGGGTGATAGGGTATTTAATGACTAGGCCAGGGAGGGATAGAAGTTTAAATGCTTGAGACAAAAAACAAAAGAGAAGTGGGGGAGAAAAAATTAATTTAACCTTGTTAAACAAAAGAAAAACAAAAAACAAAAATTGTAATTACTACTTAAAAAATACTAAAAAATAAGAAAAAGAAAAAAAGGACTTTCCTGAAAAGAAAAGGTTAAGAACATATGGAAGGAACAGACAGGATTGAATGAGGGTGGGATTTAACAGAAAGGTAGGGAGGCTAGAATATCCAGAAATTTTTTCATGCTGTAGTTAAAAAATCAAGTAGGAAAATGTCACATAAAAGGTGAAATTTTACACATAAAATGCCTAATAACCCAATTGTTTTCAAAAATAATTTTAGAAGATAATTGGGGTATAAATATTTTTATCCACAATTAATTTAATTGAGAATCCCTTAATGTTGATACCCCCTAAGATATTGCACAAAATATATCAAAAGCATCTAAAAAAAGAAAAAAAATCTAAAAACTAGAATTTTCAGAAAAACAAAAATTAACAATACTTACACTACATATTCCATAAGTGAATGTTAAATATAGACTGATTTTTTATTGGAATAAAGAGTAGAATTCATTGATCTTATATCCTATATTATTAAAAAGATTTTTGAATGATTGAAAAACAAAAAAAATCTTTAGGGATTTTAGAAATCACTTTTTTTTAATAAACATTCCTATTCGGAATTTTCATGCATATCATTACTTTTTTTTTCATCAAAAAGTATATCCTGCATAAGTCTAAAGGATGATTTAGTGTAAAATAATATTTTTTGTATAATTAATTAATCAAATTTTTAGAATTGAATGTATTTTTTTAATTAGCTTTTTCCTGGTGTATTCCACAAGAATTCCAGAGGGGCTCTGATATTATGAAAATTAATAACTTAAGTATTTGCGTCCTGTTTATTGTATTATTCCAGTCTTAATCTACTATTGTGTTTTTCAGTTCAATTATGTAGTATATGTAAATTTGTTGACATATATATTGATATATCTTTGTCTTTTTCAATTGTTTGTATTATAGAGTAGGAAAAGGTATAAGTAATAA
The DNA here is from genome assembly GCA_030280995.1 of Hemileia vastatrix. Lineage (NCBI taxonomy): Eukaryota > Fungi > Basidiomycota > Pucciniomycetes > Pucciniales > Zaghouaniaceae > Hemileia > Hemileia vastatrix. Next base: position 46,343,104 of record JASXTE010000001.1, read on the forward strand.
TTGAGATAATAGGGGGTGTCAAACATTACCATATATTCCTGGAGGACTTCAGTCTCAAAAACCCATTCTAAGATGCTATCATAAATGGATTACTTGGGGTTAGGCATGTTAAACATGAGGTCAAATACTTCCTATACTTTCTCCATTTCCCCAACCACAATTCAGCCCACCTTTATATATATTCCCCCAATTCACTGTGAATCAGATTAATGTGCCCCCTCCCCCACATCATACTGTTTAATTTTTTCACCATGAAAATTACTGACTTGATTTTTTATATTTTTGATTATATTACCTTGATCTTTGTTCTCAATTTTGTTTCTTCAGTCTAGCTACTCTACCATTTGAAATGCATTTCAAAATCATCAAAATTCAATGGAAGGCTTGGATTCTTGCTCACAATAAGACATTGGATGAAGCAAAAGCTTGGATCCTTGAATGAGCTGGAAAGCCTGTAAATTTTAAATGTGCAGTGAGAAATCTTAACAGTTTTATTGCTTAAACTTTTACTCCTGATCCTTCTGGAACATGAGTTTTATTTTTATCAATCTGTGAACATCACAATTCTCTCATCTAATAAAGCCCTTATTTTCAACATAAGATTTAGAATTTTTTTTGAGAGGCTCACTTTTGTAGTATAAGTGACAAATGGTAAAAATTATGGTTTTCATCCATAATTTTTATCTCTGGAAGCTTCAAACTAATGTAAGAGGATTTCTTTTGTAATTTGAGAGTCCAACATTGCAAATTATGGATGAAATCTTCGATTTGCACCATTGGAAGTTAAAAATCAGTGAAAGAGGCTTGCTTTTGGAGTATTAGAGTTCAATAATAAGGATTATGGATGAAAATCATTATTTGAACTATTGGCAGGGGAAAATCAGTGCAAGAGGCTTGCTTTTGGAGTATTAGAGTTCAATAATAAGGATTATGGATGAAAATCATTATTTGAACTATTGGCAGGGGAAAATCAGTGCAAGAGGCTTGCTTTTGGAGTATAAGAGCACAATAATGCAAATAATGGATGAAATCTATAATTTGCACCATTGGCAGTGGCAAATCAGTGCAAGAGGCTTGCTTTTTCAATTTCAGAGTTCAATAATTCAAACTATGGATGAAATCTATGATTTGAAACATGGGCCGCTGCAAACTAGTGTGTGGGACTTTCTTTTTCAATTTAAGAGTTCAATGATTCAAAATATGGATGAAATCCATTATTTGCACCATTGGCAGTGACAAATCAGTGCAAGAGGCTTGCTTTTGGAGTATAAGTGTTCAATAATGTAAATTATGGATGAAATCCATGATTTGTACCATTGGAAGTTGAAAATAATGTGGGAGGCTTTCTTTTGTAATTTAAGAGTCACTTTCATCAAAAACTTCAGGGGTAGGTATATTGGCACAATGCACTACAGCAGAACATATGTAATTTAAGCCTAGCTCAAGTGTAAGCCAGAAGACAAAATTTACACTATTTGTGTATCCCACTATGAAAGTTTTTTCAGAAGGGCTGCAACATGATGTTAGGGGTGATTTATAGCTTTCTGCACAGTGTACTGTTTATATAAGAATGGGTGCCTAAAGATTAGGTGAAGAAAAATTTTAAGGTATGGGCATGTGTTTACCTAATTCTGACTAATAAATTTAAGGAGAGAAAGTACTTGAGGGGCCTGGATGTAACCAAAAGATGGAATGTGTAGGGAAAAGCACACTGTTGAAGTACACCAGTTAATGGGGTATGTAATCCAAATTAAAATAAATTACTTTGTACCTTTTTTGAGGCTTGTTTGAATGGTGTATATGGTAATTTTCAACACCTCAATTTAAGGAGAAGAAGCACTTGAGGGGCTTGGATGTTCCCAACAGATGGTGTGTGTAGGGAAAAGCATGCTGTTGAAGTATACCAGTTAATGGGGTATGTAATTCAAATTGAAATGACTTACTTGGTACCTTTTTTGAGGCTTGCTTGAATGGTGTATATGCTAATGTTTGAAACCTCCTAATAAATCAGATAAAAATATAGTAGCATTAAAACTAATAACATTTAAAAATAATAGTTTCTTAATTGTTAATAATTAGTTTTTATAATATTTTATAATTTAAAAGAAAAAAATCTAAAAGGGTTATTGATAATTTTAATAGATGATAAAGATGTTTTCCAACCTAATGTGATCTTCCTTTTATATCCATAACATCTGTAAATATAAAAATTCAACACAGCTAAATTTTGAGCTTAGTGTGAGAAAATAAAGAATAAAAACTTATAAATGTAAAGATTTCAAATATAATACATGTTGAGATATTATATCCATTAAAAATGTAGACAGGATATTTCAATAAAACTCATCATTTAAAAAGAATTTTTTCATCCTCCAGGTTATTTCTATTCATACCAAAAATTAAACTCATTATCTTTCATGCTCCAGATAATCTTTCACTAATTTTACAGTACTCTATACATCCATTTTTTCTTTATGAATGGTACCACAAGTGAGGTTAATAATTTAGGTGTATCATATGTAGTAAAAATCTATGTGTTTTTTTATCTACTTATTCATCTCTTCTAGCTGACACTCCTTAAAACTAAAAAACAATAAAAATGTTAATATATTTTATTTTTATTTTCATTTAAAAGTGTGGGTTGGTTTTTTATTTCCTTTGAAGGTATCCACTTATCAAAATAAGAGTTTTCAAAGTTAGAAATTTGTTATTCTTAGAAATGTATTTCATAACACAGAAAAAGCCACAAATGTGAAATTAATTCTCAGTAAAAAGGTGTTTTTGGGGCAAAATATGGCATTTCTCAAGATATAATTATGGATGATTTGGTGGAAGATAGACACCACACAATATTTGTGGGGGGACTTTCTAGCAAGTCCTCAACTTGAAGTCAGACAAAACTCATATGGAACTTATAATGAGCTGATACTGAACTATACTTTGAGCTCATCTTGAGCTCTTAACCAAGGATGGATGACTATGTGCCGAAATAATAGTGAGAGTTTAATAAAAAATTAATAGAAATACAAAAAAAGTAGCTTAAGAATCTGTTTGATTCACTTTATTTCTTTATAAAACACAATTTAATGTTGCTTTTGAATAACAATTGATCAGTAAAAAGACTGAATTATTTTCTCAAAAGTATCACTTTTAGCCTTTCTAATTATTTTATTAACTTTTTTTGGAAAAAATATATAAGAAAACTAGTGGCATGTTCTTCTGAAAACTCCTTTTAACCCAAAATTTGAAGCTTTAATTTTTAGATTAAAGCCATATCACCAATTTTTTTTGATGTATTTTTATAATTTTTGATTATGAAATATAGTTAGTTTCAATTGATCTGATTTATCTAAAAAAGATATTTAACTTTCAATATTCTTATTTTTTATATCCTATAATACAGTCAAAACACACATGACAAAAAAAATAAAAGATAGAAATGTGTTTTCCTAATTTATTACTCAATGAAGTTCTCTCACATATTTTTTATACAAAGCACTAACAATTGATCAATTATTTGATAATATTTTTGGAAGGAAGTATAATTCCTATAATAGTATATTTTAATCCAGTTTTTGAACTTTTTAAATTTAGGAAGATGAATACAATTAAAACAAAATTAATTTTTGCCCTTTTTTATGTTCTATTTATTCCTCAACTACTAAGAAATTTTGTAAGATAAATTTAGTAAATTTAATACATATATGAGATTCTGAAACCTTTCATGATGTAGTTCATCAACATTCCGTGAGAACAATTTCAGCTGATAGAGTGATCCCATGAGTTGAAATAATTAATCACTACTCAGTGAATTTTTCATATGACAAGCAAAAATTCAAACTAGATGCAAAATTTTAAAGATATAACAAAAAACAGTATAAATATCAGTATGATTTAATCTAACTCTTAAGTGTGCTTCAATGCTATAATGTGGGATAATTTCTGTGTCCACTTGATATTCTGTACCATAGATTGTGAAAAGTGTTCTCATGTGAAAAAATATGATTCATGTTGAATTTTAGACTGTATTACTATGAAAGAACTGAATTGAATATGTTAAAGTGGTGTTTTTTCATCATTCTATCAGTTTCTCATTTAAAAAGAACTATATGACATTCATGTTATAAAAAGACACAATAGGGGGTGTCAGTTCTGGCAAATCAGCACCTAAATTTTTCAAAAAAGTCACTTATTTCAAAAAAGGGTGTCAGTTATGACCTCAAATAAGCATTTTTTTCTCGTTTTTTTTCACAACCACATGTTGGCCACAAAATAACTTCCTTTCTTGCCTCATACCTGTCACATGTGACACACAGACCTTCCTCACTCACTACCCATCAATCCTGGGCACACACCCCTTCCTAAAATTTTCAACATTTTATTACAACATTTTTACCAGGCATGTTTACATTCTTTTTTACTTATTTCTTCTACCTCTTAATCTCTTTTCTTGTTATGTATCAGTTTTATAATGCCTCCCAGACATTCCAAATCTCAAAAGGTAACTTGACAATCTGCTTTGTCACAAAAGTCTCCTTGTAAAGCAAGCCCCACACCTGAAAAATCAAAGTCAGGTCAGCTAAAAAAGGATGATTATCTCATCATAATCAACTTCCTTAAAATAAAATCAAATTATGATGCATTTTTTGGATATGAAAAGTCCACTCATATTGGATGTCCACCTTTTTCAAAGTTTAATGGCTACTTATTGATGGCCAAAGAAGTAAGGAAGAAAAAAAGAGGGAGAATCAATATCAATCCTAAACAAATGAAGGAGAGATTTAAGAGTTATCAATTAAAATATAAAAAGGATAATCATGCTGCAAATAAAACTGGCTTTGGTATTGAAGATGATGATTTGGAGATTGGAATTACTACTGTTTCCAAAAAGCTCAATGTCATATGTCCTTTCTATGAGGAAATGTATAATCTTTTTGGCTCCCAAGTTGATGTAAAACCTTGGTTTCTACACAATACTACTAAGGATATACCCTCTGGATCCAAACCTTCCTAAAACTCTCCCAACACACCTTTACTTGAAGTAGATCAATCCCCTCCACTGTATAACCATAATTCAGCTGAAGATGGTCCTGACTACCAAGCAGAACAGTTATATCGCAGCAGATCTGAATCCTCAGAGCCCCAAAATTTAAATGTATGTTTACTTTTTCTTTTTTCTTCAACTCTTCTCTAAATTTCTCTTTCTTTCTAGTCTCTTCCTACTCAAACTCAAACTCCATTAAATAACCTTGATTCTGGAAATGTGAATCCCACTTTAGAAGCTGCTTTAGATAAACTTTCTGAAGCCTCTTGCTCAAACTCCAAACTAAAGAAATAACCCTCAACTTCAATGAGCTTAAACCATCTTTTAAAACATGGTAATACTTCAACAAGCTCAATTGTCTCCCTTGAGGATTATTTTGAAAAAAAGATATAAGTAAGATTTTTTTACTATATATCTTATTCATTAACTTATTTTTTCATTTCTCTTTTTGTAGCAAAAAGCTTTATTTCAAAAAATGCCCTTGACTTTGAGAATATGAAGTTTGATCATATGCTAAGGAAAGATCAGCAAGCCTTAGATTTGGAAGCAAAAATTTTGAGGCAGAGAATATGGAAAGAGTAAATATCCATCAATTTCAAAGAGAAATGGCTACTTTTGAATTGGAAAAAAAAGAAAGTTTTATAAAAAAGATTTCATTATGGAATTTGTAAAAAATGGCCAATCTTATGAGGAAATTAAAAAATTGCTTGACCTTTTCAATTGATAAATTTTTTTTATAGTTAAGTTAATTTTGTTTGATTTATTTTTGGCAATATTTTCTTATATGCTGACTTATAAAAGGTCCTGAATAAAGTACTTTTTTTTGACGAATTCTCCAAAATATCATACAATTTTTCTATCTTTACATTCAAGTCAATAAGTTTGCTTATACTTTTTTTGACAAAAATTTGAAAATATAATACAATTTTTATATCTTTACTTTCAAGTCAATAACTTTGCTTATCTAAATACTGCTAAGTCATTAAAATTCTATATCTCTTTTGAAAATTTGGCAATACCTCCCCTTGAATTTTATTGAAACAAGAGGTGGGTACCACCAAATTTTTCTAAGTCATCAATTTCACATGTCAGATTTAAAAATTTGGCAATACCCTCCCCTGCATTTTATTTAAGTAAAGGGTGAAAGTCACCACAATTTAATATAAATACATAAATTAATTAATATATAAATAAGATATGTCAAATCTAATACTTTTAAAGTAATGACAATTCCTCATGCTAAAATGCATACTAGTCTAGAAACTAAGTTTGGGATTTTCCACAGGTATAGGCTAGAGGAACCCCATGAAACAAATTAATGTTGTCATGATTACCTTTTATACAACCCAAGGTCATTAGCTCATTACTTATTTTAGTAAAGTGAAATATCAGATTTATTTATTAAAAATTTATGGAAGAATATTAAATATTTGGTGACTCTACAAATCCCCATACTTTTTAGATCTAACTAAAGAATTTTTAAATTTATTACCTTTTTCTTCTTTTTTTAACTTGCTTATTTGTTGGATTAACTTTTTGACTGATCTGGAAAGAGAAACCAAAATGTTTGAAGTCTTGACAAGATTCCAAACCTGGAGGAGCCTTTGTGGTTTGGTGATTATTGTAAGAAGAATTCCAAACTGTTTTGATGATTCCATTTCCTAATCCAAAATCATTAAATATCTATAAAGAAGATACAGTTTTTTGTGGTATTTTAAAAGAGAATGAAAGGAGTTAAAAATAATCTACCTCTTTTTATGGTCAAAGTAATTGTTTCCACCTTGAGCAGGTTTCTGGCTCAAAGGAATAGTAGTACTGTCAACAAAACCAATACATCCTGGGAAGCCCTCTGCTTGCATAACCTGAGATGATTCAAGTCGCTCTTCTTATGTTGGCCAGGTAAGAAGTTGAGATTCAAAAGAGTTTATGGCAGTGATGCATCGTTTGGTATAAGTGTTAACTGAACCATACCCTAAATCAAAGACATTTTCTAAACGTTTCAAAGAAGCTCCATTACCATTGGAACCCAAACAACATAGTGTGATGGCTAATTGAAGTGAAGGATGTTGTTGTTCTTTTTGAGAATTTTTGTGAAATATGGGATGATCCTGAATAAGCTCAAGCAATTTAAGAAAAAAAATCACAGAGAATTCCTGAACAACTGTCTAAAACTGGGTGTAGATAGGTTAAGAAGTGTTTGGATGGTGTACTTGGGGGTATGAACTACTTGAAGCTTTCTGGGAAGAAGGTAATGTTTCATGGCCATTTTTGATAAAAAAACAAAATCTTCTTCTAGATCAGAATCAGAATTGCAATAAGACTCCAAGAGCAGTTCAAGAGCCATGAAAGTCATTGCTTTATATAGTTTATCATGATTTGAAGTGATGAAGGCATGACTCTTATATGATATGATATGTAAATTTAAATGATGTAAAATGTTTTGAGTTATTAAGTGTTATGCTGTGGAGTGCTGTTAATTATTGGAATGATGCTGAAAAATCAGTGAAGTGGGACTTGATTGTGAAATCAGCACTTTTGGTTGAGAAAGTGCGGATTTGAGTGAAATAAGTGAAATATTTCATTTTGAAATCCACCAGTGTTGAGGCTAGTGTGTTTCGGAAATCCGCACTTAAATAAGTGTGAATTTGGTCAAATTTAAGTACAGATTTGCCAGAACTGAAACCCCCTAATAAGTATTTTTGGTAATACCCAGATAAAAAAACTAGCACTAAAGGGATCATACTTTAATTAAAAGATACATTGATTCATATTTTAAACTCATAAAGAAAATATTTCAAATCTATGTTGTTGAGAAATATATTTAGAAAAATGATGGAGGTTCAATTTTTAGTCTTTAGAACATAGGTATTGAAAGGAGTAATTTAAAACTGAAAATTTAAATTTTAATCTTAAATAAAATAGGGGGTATCAAAGTTAGAAATCATCCATTACAAAATAACTCTTTTTTCCACCAATTCAACCATGATTATTTTTTTAAATATTCCATATTGTGCCCCCAAAGCACCTTTTTACTGAGAATCAATGTCAAGTTTGTGGCTTTATTTTTATGTTGTGAAATACCTTTTAAATTATTACACATTTCTAACTTTGATACCCCCTAATATATGTATTAAGAATTTAGCAACGATTTATTAGAAATATGATACTCACACTAATAGGTCAAAATTATATGATGTTTCTATTCAATTCCTAAGTCTATGAAATACAATCCCTTGGATATTTTATTTAAACAGAAGAATTTATGAATCTTCTTGTAATTGGCTTTATAAAAAGCAAAAATATAATGAGTTTATTTTAGAAAAAATTAATTTTTCTAGGGAATATTTCAACTCTTCAGTAAATATTTAGAACAGAAAATTAATATTAATTTTTTTCTTTTCATAAATATATATATTGATTTAAAACACCAGAAAAAAACATGGGCACCTGATAGCAGGTTCCAATCACTATCTTTGAATTAACTCAATCTCAGCTCAGCTGTAATTCTTCTGGAAATACTGCACACTGAAAACTGAGCACACTAGCTTGCGCAACATCAAATCAAATTAACTTTCAAATAAAAACTGAATATAGGGATAGGTACCTGCTAGCAGATGCCACTTTATTTATTGCTGCACAAGATATTTATTTACTTTTTTAAAAAAATATCAATTTTATTCCATGTGGCTTCCCTTTAACTTACACTTATAAATCCAAAGAATAATTTTATGCTCTGGAGGATCTATATAATTTATACTAAAAATATAATAATTGGTTTTTTGAAGTTATTTGAATCTAAACAGAAGATATGATACCTTTTTTTATATATTATAGTTGTATAAAATTAAGTTTTAGTTATTTTATTAATCTTTCATATAGAAAAAAATACAATAATATTAAAAAATTAACTTAAACCCATTTTCAATTAAATATTTTATCACAATGAATTATAATTTGTATTTATTTCTACAACATCAAAGAATTTAATAGGGGGTATCAATGTTCAGGGATCTGCAATTAAATTAATTGCAGATAAAAATCCTTATACCCCAATTATCTTCCCCAATTATTTTTGCTAATAATTGGGTTATTAGACACTTTACGTGTCAATGTTCACCTCTTATCCGACATTTTTTTACTCAATTTTTCATAACCACATCTTGGACAACCTTCTGTCATAACCACATCTTGACATACTTTCTGCCATAACCACATCTTGGACTACTCCCTGTATATGCCTTCTACCTTTCTTCCCACTTCCATTCTCATCCCATCCTGTTCATTCTATCCGCTCAGAATTTCTCTCCATTTCATCTATTTGATTCTGCACCTTTTCATCTTGCTATCTCATCTGCTTGTTTCTTCTCCTTTTCATCTTCATTTATAATAACATGCCTCGTCATCCTAGATCTTCTCAAAGGCAGCCATCACCCAGTTGTTCTTCGATTCCCACTACTTCCTCTTTCCCTCGCTCAGCCAAGAAATCAAAGACTGTTCAATTAAAAAAAGATGACCATCTCAATCTTATAAACTGGCTGAAATCCAAAGCTAACTATGATTCTTGTTTTGGTACTGAGTATGCCACTAAAGTAGGATGGCCCCCTGCATCAAAAGTTAATGGCTATCTTCTAATGGCAAATGAATTACGGAATAAGACCAAGGGAAGGATTGATCTTTTTCCTAAACAGATGTCTGAACGCTTCAAGCATTACCGAGAAAAATACAAGAAGGCAAAGGCTCTTTCTTCTTTTACTGGTTTTGGGGTTACTGACAACAATATAACTAAGGGAATAAAATCCATAGACAATAAACTTGATTCTTTATGTCCTTACTTTAAAGAGATGGATGAAATTTTTGGAGAGTGATCTGATGTTAATCCTGTAAACATGTTGGATGGTGAAGATCCTATCTCCAAACATGATGTCGAAGCAAATCTTTTCCCATCCTCTACCTCCACTCAAGCCTCCCCTCATTTGAATGAGACATATCTAGATAGCTTTTCTGTATATCCTATAGGTGATTTAACCCAACCAAATCTAACTCAGGTATGTTTCTTTTTTCTTTTATCTTATCTTTTCTATTTTTTATTTACTTATCTTTTTCTTATTTCTTAAAAGGCTGATGAACACACCCAGGATCCTCAATCAACTGTGTCTGAAGCTAGTGACAATGATGAGGAGGAAAATGCTACGTTGAACAAAAAGCAAAGGGCTTCAAGTAGTCTAAATTTCCACTCCCAAAGAAGACAAAAAAGTGATACTTCATCACAAACACCTTTTTCTTCAATGGAACAGTTTTTAGAGAAACGTGATGCTGGTAAGTGATATCATACCTCTTATTACTTTAATCTGCTTTTCTTCTAATTTATGTAAATTTTTATTCTCACTCTAGAACAAGTGAAAATTGCTAAAGAGACTCTAAGATTTGAAAAGAAGAAATACGAGCTCTCTTTAAGGAGGGATGACAGATTACAAGATTTGGAAGAGAGGAAGTACAAGCTCTCCTTACGGAAGGATGATCGGGTCCAAGATTCAGAGGAGAAGAAGTTTGAGTTAACTCTTAGTATTGAAAAATCCAAAAAAGAGGAAAAAACACTCGAGCATCAAAACTTAATGGAACAGATGAAGTATAAGCATGATCTTCAAGAAGGTTCTAAAAAGAAAGATTTCTTGATCAAATGCATTAAAGCAAACAAATCTGTTGAAGAAATAGAACATTTAATGAAATTTTTTGTTGACTAGTTTCTTTTATTTATTTCAAACTTCATGTCTTCATATTTATTTGTACATAAATTTTACAATTATTTTCTGTATTTCTTGAAATTTTATATTTTAATGTTAAATATTTTTTTTAAATAAAATTTTCAAGTATCCTTTGAAAATTTGACAATCCCCCACCCCTGGATTTTTTTGAAGTAAGGGGTGGGTATCACAAAAATTCTTTCATGTCATGAATCTTGAAAGTCTTATATGAAAATTTGTCTTTACTACCCCTTCATTTTACCGGTATCCCAAAAATTCTTACATGTTAAGAGTTTCACAAGTCTTATAAGAAATTTTGGCAAAACCCCCCATGGATTTTATTGAAGTAAGGGAGGGGTATCACCAAAAAATTTTCACCAAAATATTTACAAGTCAAAAAAATTGTCAGGCTAAGTCCAAGTCCAGAGACGTGAATAGCTTGCTGGTCTACTGTCTAGAAGATTTACAAAAGGTCCCAAATGAATACAATGGTGTAAAACAAGAAAGTAGTAGAATAAAATCAATTATAAGGTTCAGTAATTTACTCTCACTTATTATAATTGGTATTACAAGGCTTATTGTTGTGCAGAAAAATAGATTTAATATATTTAGAATACTATTCAAAGACTCTCTAAAGTACTAATGAAATGTAAGATAAATTGTATTGGTTATATTGTAATTGTAATTGTATAAATGATAAATTGAATGTAGAAAATATGACCAAAAACCCCCTCCTTTTATACCCAATAATTCCCCAATGATGCCCCTTGATGATTCCAATCCTATACACGGCCAAATGCGCCTCAAACTAACTAATAGACCTGTCCAACAACATAAGGAATGACCAATGACAACCAAAGAATAATATCACACACCAAAATCCTGAAATAATAGGGATAATCCATCACAAATAAAGAATATCCCAAAAAAGAGTGTGTATGCGTGTAATATCTATTTTTAATAGACTAAAAATAAAGAAAAGGTACTAAATATAACACAGTATTAAGGGGGATTAACAGTATAAATGTTAGAGTTAATTATTACAAATTTATACATGAAATCCCTGTCCAAAAATAAGCATTATTGACTGAGAAACCACTGAAAAACCTAATTTAATGCGTGTAAGGGCTGGTCCCTGTATGCAGACTCTTGGAAGGCATAACCACGGGTAAATCCTTGACTAAATAGGCGATTTTTAAGTGTGGTAGCATAATTGGGCGCCAAGACTGATGTAACTAATGCAATTAGTGCATTTAATAAGGTTAAATCACATTAAAACTAAATTAAGACACTAAATAAGCGTTCCTTGCCTATTTTAGTGTGTTTCCACATATAGTGCATGTATGTGGGGTAATTTTAGCGTGAAAAATACTAACTTTGCTAAAAATGAAGCTATTCACATGGGAAAAATGCAGGCAGTATGTAGCCACTGCACAGAGGCCATTTCTGGCATAAAAAACACCAAATTTGAAAAGTGTTATTTTTACACTTTTAAATAGCCAGATCAATTTTTCCAAATAATGCAAATTGATCTGTCAAGGCTCATTTTTATTATCTTAACATTTATAGCGCATATATCCAGCTTTTACTGATAATAAGCGCATTTATCAATTATTTCAATAAAATAATAGAAAAATTAGCTTTATGTGTACTTAAAAATTATGTAGGCTTATGGCTAAGTCTCTTAAGGTTACCCTAACATATTCTAACTTAATATTAAGTACATAAGACTTAAATAAGGTGGATATATGCGTGTATATAATGCTTTATAATGGCATATATTTGTATTAAATCAATTTTTTATACAATTATTTATTGTTTCCATGTATGCTACATATGTTTAACATAATTTGTTAGTAATTTTACTCAGTCCTGAGAATATTCAGGCTGACACTCGCCCACCCAAAAAAAACAATAAAAAAAATGATAAGTTATACATTTTTATTTATTTATTTGTAATTTTCAGGTATTCAGATTAATTCTGTAGCATTAAAGATTAAACTTTAAAGAAATAAAACATAATAAAATATTATGAGTACTGGTTTTTTAACCCCTCAGCTGGTTGGACAGAAATTTATTTCTGTTTAAATTTTTTAAGAAGGGTGGATAAATTAGAAATTTCTTTTTCAGGTATCCATTTATCAAATTCATTTGATTTCCCTTTAAATCTCAGTAAATACTCAGTTCCTTTTTCTTTAGTAAGGATTCTTTTCTTGAGTATTTTTTCAATCTCTGCTTTTTCCACAATTTCTTCAGGTTGCTTTTTAGCCCTTCCCTTTCTTTTTGGAAATAAGTCAGGATCATTTGCATGGTAAGGTTTCAATAATGAGATAGGGAAAACTGGATGTTTCCTATCATATGGAGCATATAATATGACTTCCACTGCATTATTACCAACCATTTTATTTACTACAAAAGGTCCTACAAAGGGATCCTTTAATTTAACATTACCTTGTAAGTTAAAATGTAGTGTTGATATGAGGACTTCATCTCCCTTTTTGAATTCAAATTCTTTATGAGATTTGTCCCACCTTTTCTTTTCATATTCAAATGCTTTTTGTATACATTCTTCTGCATGCTTTCTACACATTTGTTGCATATGAATAAAGGATTTGGTACCAGGGTGTATGTCCAACCTTGGCAATTTATTTAAAAGATTCACCGGTGTATTTGGAACATACCCCAGCCAGAGCTCAAAAGGTTTTCTCTCTGTTACAGAATGAGTTGTGCTATTATAAGCAAATTCTAAGCCAGGAATTAAAGTTACCCAGTCATGTGTGAATTTCTCATTGTCTTTGTATTCTAAACCAAAGGCACAATATCTTCTGATCATGTCCTCCAGAGTCTGTATCATTCTCTCAGCCAGTCCATCAGTTTGTGGATGGTGTGCTGTACACAATTTCAACTGACACCCTGAAACCTCCATTAAGGATGTCCAGAATTCTGAAGTAAATTTAGGGTCTCTGTCAGATATAATGGCTTTGGGGAAACCAGCAGTGTTCATCATTTGAGTCCACCAAATTAAGGCCAAGTCTTTTGCAGATACCTCTTTATGGGTTGGAATAAATCTACACATTTTTGTAAGTCTATCCACTATTACCCAGCAAGAATTGAAACTTTCTTTTCCTGCTAATGGCAAACCAGTAACAAAGTCCATGTTTATAATTTCCCATGGAACTTTTGGTTGCTCTATTTGTTGTAACAACCCAGCTCTCTTACCTGTCAATCTTTTAGATTTTTGGCAAGAGTCACATGTGTCAATGTATTTTTGTACATCATCCTTCATGTTTATCCACCAGGCTGTGTTTTTAACTCTAGTTAATGCTTTATTGTAATCAAAATTACTAGCTAAGATATCATCATGACAATTACTTAACATTAACTCTTTCATAGATGGAGGTATAACTATTACATTACTTAGCTTTTTCCTGTAATATATGTATCCATCTTCAATTGAAAATTTACCTTTTTCCAACGCATTCTTATACTTTGGAGGTAAAGTTTTTATTAATGCACTCATTGAGGCATTTGTTGGATCATTTAAGATGGTTGAAAGTTTAGACAAGTCTTTATCAGATGAATAATTATCTAATATTGTTTGCATAAACTCATCTTCTAAATCCACTATATAAATCCCATATATATGTATTACCTCATTCTCAGGCACATAAGCTGGGTTGTCAGTATCATTTGGAAAAGGGCTTCTAGATAACAAATCCACATTAGAATGCAATGTACCTGCTCTATGAGTGATTGTCATTCTTCCTCTGTACTCTTGTACAGCTAGTTGCCATCTAAACATGTGTCTATTAGGTGTTTTCATGTTTAATAATGATTTCACTGCACTGCAATCTGTTATTAACTCAAACTTCTGGTCTTCCAGATAGTAATGAAGTTTTTCCAAGGCCCACACAACGGCTAAACATTCCAGTTGTGTAGCACCATACCTTAATTCAGTTTTCCTTAAGGTTCTGAATATATAACAGATAACTACTTCAGATAATTTACCACTAATTATCTGCTTCTGCTGTAAAGCAGCACCTAACCCTGTAAAGCTTGCATCAGTATACAAGATAAAAGGGAGACTAAAATCTGGCAATCCCAAGATTGGAGCTGACATTAAAAATTCCTTTAATTTATCAAAGGCCTGTTGTCTTTCATTATTCCAAATTAAAGCTTCATTCTTCATGATTAATGTTGTTAAAGGGGCTGCAATTGTTTGGTAGTTCTTGATATACTGCCTATAATATCTGCACATACCCAGAAAGCTTTGTATATCTTTCACATTTTTAGGTATATCAATATTTTTTATTGCTGCCACCTTGTTCTGATCCACACAAATTTGTAAGCCAGATACAACATGTCCAAGTACTTTCAAGGATTGAAATCCAAACTTACATTTTTTCAATGCTATTGTCATGTTAATTTCATCCATTTTTTGAAATACTCTTTTCAGGTGATTTAAATGCTCATCATATGTCTTTGAAAACACTATGATGTCATCAATATATACTAAGAGCCATTCTTCAACCATTTCCTGATGAAAAACACTATCCATCAATTTTTGGAAGACTGAAGGGGCATTTTTAGGTCCAAAAGGCATTCTCACATACTTATATATCCCCATATATGTGTTGATCAGTAAGTAATTCTGAGAACTCTTTTCTACTGGAATCTGGTGGTAACCTTTGTTTCCATCCAGACATGAAATATATTTTGCTCCTTGTAAGGTATCATGGATAGAAGCTATCCTGGGAAGAGGGTAAATATCATCCACTGTGAATGTATTTAGAGCTCTATAATCACCACATAACCTTGCCTTATCTTTTTCATAAGAGATGAAAACTGGTGATATTACACAATATTTAGGAGTTATGTCTACTTTCTCAACAATACCCATTTCCAACAACATTTTAATGTTGTCTTCAATGTCTTTCCTTTTTGCAGGAGAAGCTGGGTAAGGTTTCTTTTTTAAGCTGCCAGGAATATTATCCAGGTCACAACTCAAAGATATTTTCATTTCATGGTCTTTGACCAATCCTAGCTCATTTGAACCGTGTGCAAATGCCCTAGGATAAGATTTTATCAATCTCAATATATTGTCTACTTCAATATTTGAGAGTTGAGGACTAAATGAGGCTTTTTGAATTTCATTTTCCAACTCAAGCATCTCAGAAGTGGGTCTTCCACTTTGTTGTTCTTCCTTTGGAGCAATGGTATAAACAGAATTTTCAGAGCAAATCTTGAATTTTCTCTTCCCATTTACTCCAATGGTGAAGCAACTATTTGCAGGATCTAGTTTAATACCAAATTTGGTCAATAAGTCATTGCCAATGATAAACCAATCACTACAATTAATATTATCCATGACTACAAAATCACATACTGCTCTTACAAATCCATTATGATATTTGAAGAATACAGCAGTTTTGTATTTGCCAATTGGACTTAATACTGAACCAAAATCTCTCTAGCTCTTTGTCTGTACAGGTTCTAGTTTTTCTTTGTACTTACTATCCAGTTTCATTAATGTATTAACAGAAACTACACTACCAGCAGCCCCAGTGTCAAGAATGGCATTCATTTCTTTTCCACATATTATAACAGGTGCTCTAATAGGCTTGATTTTGTAAGTATCATAATCTACATCTTTAATTATCTCAGCTTCCTCAATGGAAGTTAAAGATGTATCATTGGAAGGTATTGTATCATTCAGGAACATAATATCCTGTTCTAATACCAATACTTCATTCTCTTCATCACTGTAAGAAATGTTACTTTTGCAATCCTCACTAGACTTATCCTTTTCATCTTCATGATTACTGGGTTCAGAATCTTGTGAGTTTTCAATAACATTTATTCTTTTCTTACAGGAATGACCTTTAAACCAAGGTTCATTACATTTATAGCAAGTGTTACTTTCTTGTTTCTTTGGAACAAGAGGAGAAATAGGTCTTTTCCTTTCTACTGGTAACTTACTTGTAGTAGGTTTTACTACCTCAACATTTTGCTTATAAGTGTTGTACCTTGTCTCATATCTGTGGTTTAATAATATTTCATTGCATATATTGATAAAACCAGAAGTATCTCTAATGGTTTCAGTTCTAGCTACAATAATGTCTCTGACTGATATAGGCAATTTATATATTATTTTTTCTTTCCACACATCAAAATCCATTTTTGGATCCATGGCTTTCATAATTTTTATCAAACTCATTAAAAAGACCATTGGTTTTTCTCCACTACTTGGAGTATATCTTGATTTTTCATACAATCTTTGTTGAGTGATTCTGAATTTTGGACCACCAAATTGTCTTTCAATTCGTGCCTTCCATTCATTCCAAGAGTAATTAATCCCCTCACTCAATACAGATTCAAACCATAATAAGGCCACATCTGTAAATAAAGATATAAGTTTTGATGTAATTTCTTCATCAGGTAACTTGTATGAAAATTTTAAGTTATCAATTCTTTGTATGAATTGTTGCCAATCAGATTTTGAATCCCCATCAAAGGTAGGGTACTGATCTAACTTAGGCCAGTTTTTCTGGTTAGTTTTTACTTCCTTAACCTGAGGAATATTAAGTAATTCACTTACTTTTGAAAGATGATCATTTATCTCATCCTTTACTGATTTGTGACTCTCAGAGCTTATACCACTATGTTCTTTCTCAATCAATGATTTATCAAATGATTCTCTCTTATGTACTGGTGTATGGTTTTTATAAGAGGTGTTTACATGCTTACTGTCATTATTTTTCAATATGTTAGATACTTCTATTTCTAGTATCTGCAATCTATTTTGCAAATCAGGTACATGTGAAAGAGTATCATTTAAATTGGAAAAAGACAATTTTACCTGTCCCTCAATAATAGCCATAGTATTCTGAGATTGATCCAGGTTACTGTGTAACTGCTCAATATCAGATTTTAATTTGATATTTTCATTTAACAAATCATCATTTGACTTTTCAATGAACTTAACTTTATTGGCTGTGTGAGTCAAAGATTTAGTGAGGTTTAGTATTACCTCCTCCATGTCAGTTGAAAACTCCTTGGAATATTCTTCTAACTTTTCAATTCTCAATAACAATTTATTTATTATAGAAGATATCATAGGGTTTTCTTTCATAAAAACATTAATTTCTAACTCAGAAGTGCTATCAAGGTTATATGGGTCAAGATTTGATTCATTTGATTCAATTTTTATATTTTTATTATCACCATTATCAATAAAGCTATGTACAATGTCATCCTTTAAAGATAAATTCAAATCACTATTATCAAATGAATAATCCTGAATATCATTATCAATCAACCTTAATACCTCATTATCACCTATAAAAAATTCATTGTCAGTATTATATTGTTGAACATTAGAAGGTGGATGACTTACCAAGGTCTTATTCCACTTCCTCTTCCCCTTTTTCCCTTTCCCCTGTAAGGGTGATGGCTGGACTCTTGATGAAGGTTGCTGTTGTAGTTCTGGGCATACCAGTCCCATTTCCATTTGCTTACAGTTATCATATGATCTTCTCCTGGAGCTTGAGAAGGAGCTGGCTGATTGTTTGAGGGAGTTTTTACTGGTTTCACCTGTGCCCTTAGGTCTGTTATTTGTTGGTTGACCTCCATGAAAGTTTGGCCTGCCCTTTTCTCTAAATTCATAAGCTCATCTTCCATTTTGTTGACCTTTACTTTCAAGCTGTTGTGTAATTGAGATAGGGAGTGAATTTGTTCTTGAAGGGTATTTTTTGATTTTTTGATCTTTACAAGGTTGAGAAGCCTTTCTTTCTCCTCCAGACTCATATGAGGAGTGTTGCTGGGGGAGGTTTCCTCCATGGTGATGTCCTGCAACAAATTTATTAGTTCTTGGTCTCAATTCTTAAGGTTTTGCCTTATTAATTACAATGTCAAAGTTTTCACTCATTTTTATAAGTGAAAGTTGGACCAAAGGTTTGAGAAATGTGATTCAAACTACAAAAGAGTTTTATCAGTATTTTATAACTCTACTTAAGGCAATTAAATTGCTTACTAGTAGGTTTTAAGTAGATAAAATAAGTGCCAAAAGTCAAATATGCTTTTATGTGGTCACTTAATTGGAGTGGTCTACAATCTGTAGCCGTGTTTTTGTATTTTAAAAAGAAAATTTGTCAGTAATAGTCTTTTCAAAATCAAAAATTTTAATGAACAAACCAGAAAAAGGGATTAAAAGTCCTGTAAACAGAGAATCAATAAATCAGTTTTTATTAATTGGTTTATCATTATCTGCAAAGAACACAATTTTAATTGGTCTATTGACAGACTCCCACTAAGAACACTTTTTTGTTCAATTAGTGGTAAAATTGTTGATTCAATATCACAATTTTATTATATATATAACTGGGCTTCTTTTTCTGAAATCACTAAATTTTTAGTGACCCAACCCTTTGTAATTATAATCCAGATATTATATATAAGGATTTCTAATCACTCAAGCCTCAATTAATTTTTATTTTTACTTACTTGAATAACCACTTGAATTCTTGAGGAAAGGCTCCCAGTTGTCAGGCTAAGTCCAAGTCCAGAGACGTGAATAGCTTGCTGGTCTAGTGTCTAGAAGATTTACAAAAGGTCCCAAATGAATACAATGGTGTAAAACAAGCAAGTAGTAGAATAAAATCAATTATAAGGTTCAGTAATTTACTCTCACTTATTATAATTGGTATTACAAGGCTTATTGTTGTGCAGAAAAATAGATGTAATATATTTAAAATACTATTCAAAGACTCTCTAAAGTACTAATGAAATGTAAGATAAATTGTATTGGTTATATTGTAATTGTAATTGTATAAATGATAAATTGAATGTAGAAAATATGACCAAAAACCCCCTCCTTTTATACCCAATAATTCCCCAATGATGCCCCTTGATGATTCCAATCCTATACACGGCCAAATGCGCCTCAAACTAACTAATAGACCTGTCCAACAACATAAGGAATGACCAATGACAACCAAAGAATAATATCACACACCAAAATCCTGAAATAATAGGGATAATCCATCACAAATAAAGAATATCCCAAAAAAGAGTGTGTATGCGTGTAATATCTATTTTTAATAGACTAAAAATAAAGAAAAGGTACTAAATATAACACAGTATTAAGGGGGATTAACAGTAGAAATGTTAGAGTTAATTATTACAAATTTATACATGAAATCCCTGTCCAAAAATAAGCATTATTGACTGAGAAACCACTGAAAAACCTAATTTAATGCGTGTAAGGGCTGGTCCCTGTATGCAGACTCTTGGAAGGCGTAACCACGGGTAAATCCTTGACTAAATAGGAGATTTTTAAGTGTGGTAGCATAATTGGGCGCCAAGACTGATGTAACTAATGCAATTAGTGCATTTAATAAGGTTAAATCACATTAAAACTAAATTAAGACACTAAATAAGCGTTCCTTGCCTATTTTAGTGTGTTTCCACATATAGTGCATGTATGTGGGGTAATTTTAGCGTGAAAAATACTAACTTTGCTAAAAATGAAGCTATTCACATGGGAAAAATGCAGGCAGTATGTAGCCACTGCACAGAGGCCATTTCTGGCATAAAAAACACCAAATTTGAAAAGTGTTATTTTTACACTTTTAAATAGCCAGATCAATTTTTCCAAATAAGGCAAATTGATCTGTCTAGGCTCATTTTTATTATCTTAACATTTATAGCGCATATATCCAGCTTTTACTGATAATAAGCGCATTTATCAATTATTTCAATAAAATAATAGAAAAATTAGCTTTATGTGTACTTAAAAATTATGTAGGCTTATGGCTAAGTCTCTTAAGGTTACCCTAACATATTCTAACTTAATATTAAGTACATAAGACTTAAATAAGGTGGATATATGCGTGTATATAATGCTTTATAATGGCATATATTTGTATTAAATCAATTTTTTATACAATTATTTATTGTTCCCATGTATGCTACATATGCTTAACATAATTTGTTAGTAATTTTACTCAGTCCTGAGAATATTCAGGCTGACAAAAATTCAATATCTGTTTTAAAAAATTGGCAATACTCTCCCCTGCATTTTATTGAAGCAAGGGGTGGGTATCACCAAAAATTTTTTAAGTCATCAATTTCACATGTCAGATTTGAAAATTTGGCAATACCCCCCCGAATTTTATTGAAGTAAGGGGTGGAAGTCATCTAAATTTAATATTATTACATAAATTATTAAATAAATATCTAATATATATCAATTTCCCTAGTTTAAAGTAATGACAATTCCTTAAGCCAAAATGCAGACAAAGTCGAGAAACAAAAGTTTGGGACTTTCCACAGGTATAGGCAAGAGGAACCCCATGAAACAAATAAATGTTATCATGATTACTTGTTATACAACAAAAGGTTGTTGGCTCATCACATTACTTGGGCAAATTGATATATAAAAAATATTTATTAAAATTTTATGAAAAAATATAAAATTTTCAATGACAACTCTAATCCCCATACTTTTTGGATCTAGATAAAGTTTTTTTAAATTGAATAACTTTACCTTCTTTCTTTACCTTATTGATTCTTTCAATCAACTTATGACTGATTTGAAATGAGCAACCAAAATGTGTGAAATCTTGACAGGACTCCAAACCAGGAGGAGATTTGGTCGTTTGATGATTATCCTTAGAAGAATTCCAAATAGTTTTGATGATACCATTTCCCAAACCAAAATCAATGATGCATTGGTGGTCTGGAAAATATAAACCATGTCCTTTAATTTTAGCTGGAGATGGTATTGGGTGGCCAGTTATTGGATTGATATATGAGAATATACCAAAAGTAAGAAAATTGGCATCATTCCTATTGATATGAATCCTATTGTGGAATCCAGAATGAGTGATAATAACATTAGAAAATAAAAGATATTTTTGGCTAATATCTTCCCATTCGGAGTCACACCAACTCGGTATTCCAACTTTGGTTGCTAGTTCATGATTTTTTTCAAATGCCTTATTACAGAGCTTTTTTAGTCAAAGAGCAAGAAAAGAGTTAAAGGAAGGTAGAGTGTTCCATAAGTGAAAATCTTCATCTTTTTGAGCTTTAGTGATATTCTTGACAAACAAATATATGCCTATATAAATGAAATAAGTGAAATGATATTAAGAAGGGAAAAAAAATTATTAGACATACCAAGAGAATATCCTTTAACAAAACCTGGTCTCCAACCAAATACAATCATGATACCACCCAACAAATTCGTATTCCTTATAGGTAATTGAACCAAAGCAATTTGATAAAGAGTTATGATAAGATCCAATAGTTGATTAAAAGTTTCATCTTTTAAACCATCAAATTAATGAACTTCCAACATGAATTGAGCCTTATAAGAATTACTGATAACTGCAAAAACTGGATCATCTCCAAATTCAGTTAGATATTTAATATCTTCTGGTAATTTTTTTGGATATTGATTTTTTTATCTACTTAAGTTTTATGAAAAAAATTTTTGGGATATGACAAAAATAACTTTCACAGAGAATTTCTTTTTTCAGATATCTTTTCTTCTGATGAGACTGATTATCTTTAATTTTTTTGATGATTTAGATGATGAATTTTTTTTTCAGATAACTTTTCTTCTGATGAGACTGATTATCTTTAAATTTTTTTGATGATTTAGATGATGAATTTTTTTTTTTTCAGATATCTTTTCTTCTTATGAGACTGATTATCATTATTTTTTTGATGATTTAGAAGATGATTGTATGGAAGTTGATTTTGAAGAAGATGATAGAGATGATAAAGATGAAGATGATAAAGAAGATAAAGATGAAGATAAGAGAGAAGAAAGTTATGAATCTGACGAAGACGTTTTTTTGATCTAAAAAAAATTTAATTGTCAATAAAATTTCAACTCAATTTTTTTTTTAAAAAAATTCTCACCTAATAATAAATAAAGCTGTTTTTTTATTTGAAAAATAAAATTGAAAAAAAGAAACCAAAAAATTAGTAAAATCAGTAAAAAATTTTCCAAAAAAATAATTTATATAGAAAAAAAACCTGAGTATTTATTTTAAAAAACACAATAAAAGCAAAATCCTTTAAAAAAAATAATAATAATTAAATTAATTCAAAAAAAAAATTCAGTAAAAATTAAATCAAAAAAAAAAAAAAATTAAAAGTTAACCTGAAGATTGGTTATTAAAATACTTCTCAAAAGATCCTGAAAAAAAAAAATTCAGTAAAATCAAAATCAAAAACAAAAAATTTTTTCAATAAAAAAAAAACCAGAAAAATTATTTACTAGAAAAATTAAAAATTAATTTAAAAACCTTTTTTGATTTGTAAATAAGAGGGACAGTCCTTAACAGAAAGAAATTTTTTTTTATTTCTATAATACTGCCAGCCAAAAAATTTAAAAAATTAATCAAATTTACAAAAAAAAATTTGTTAGTATATTTATTTGAAAGTAGGTAACCCCTCTTTATCTCCCATAAATTTTCCCTTTTCCTCTCCTTTATTTATTTGAAATCCCCTTATAAATCCCTCCCTCCTTGCCTCAAAATTCCCCTCAAATCCTCTCCTTGCCTGTCTCAAAAACCCCCCTGAAACCCGCTGCTTAATTGTCTCAAAACCCCCCCAAATTCCCCCCTTTTACCCTTCTTTATATGTCCCAACCCCCCCTATCCCTCCCCCTCTTTAGCCGCCTCAAACCCCCCCATTCCCCTCTCTTTAGCCGCCTCAAACCCCCCCTTCCCCCCCCTTCCACTCCCCTTACCCCTACCCACTCCCTTACCTCCTCCTCTAACCCCCCCTCCTTGTTAATGAATGATTGTTAGCGATCATTCATTAAGTAATCAAATCGCTAACAATTTGTTTACTTAATGAATGATCACTAATGATTGTTCGCTAAGTAATCGAATCGTTAGCGATTCGATTATTTAACAAAAGATCATTAACAATCGTTCATTAATTAAAAGGGGGGGTAGAGGAGGAGGTAAGGGAGTGGGTGGGGGGGTAAAGCGAGTAGAAGGGGGGGAAGGGGGGGTTTGATGTGGCTAAAGAGAGGGGAAGGTGGGAGTCTTGAAGCGCCTAAAAAGAGAGGAAGGGGGGGTGATGAGGGACCTAAAGAGGGGGGAAAGGGGGATTTGAGGCAGCTAAAAAGGGGGTAAAAAGGGGGTATTGAGACAGGTAAAGAGAGGAAAAAAGGGGGGGCCTTGAGGATGATAAAGAGAGGTGAAGGAGAGAAAAAAAAACAAAAAAAAAGAGAAAAAAGAGAAAAAAACAAACAAAAAATTAGTTTACCCTAGAACAAAAATAAATGAAGCACTTAGAAAAAAAAACAAAAAAAACAAAAAAAAGCAAAAAAAAATAATCATGATTAGCAAATAAAAAACCAAGAAAAATGAAAAAAAAATGACCTACCTGATGAATTGAGTTGAGAAAATAAATGCAACCAAAAAAAAGTTGCGTGAAGTTTAAATGAGGAATGTTGAGAATGGAGGCCAGATCATATTGGGGATCATGATAAAGATTTGGCCCCCTGGTGTTGATGTAACACTTTTTGGAAAGAAAGCACATATAAGCTAAAGCATCTTCCAAATCAGAGTCAGATTTATAGTAAAGAACTAAAAGAAAAGTAATAGCATTCATTGTTGAGTGAAGTAGCTTCCTAGTAGAGAGGTGTTTCATTGTTTCTGGTGGAAGGGTTATGTGATGAGGGAAGTGGGAATTTACCGCCAAATTTGCAGTTGGGGTGTGTAGATAGAAAAAAAACTTAAGTGTTCGCCACCAAAATTGAGTGGCATAGAGTGAGGAAAGATTTAAGGATGGCATCAGCAATTATGAGTCATGTGACTTTCTTGAAAATCCATCATGGATGAGATGAGTTTGGGATCAGGAATTAGGGATGGAAATTGGGGTATAAGAGGCGGGATAATGCATTATCGTGGACTCCTTATCCACTAGCCCCGGGGCTAGTGGATAAGAATCTTCCGCAATTAATAATGTCTGATCCCGGAAAAAAAAATTCCTGATCCCTAATTGTGGATCCCTGAACATTGATACCCCCTAATATAAATCTCACTGATACAATTTACTCTTATTTTTATATTAAAAAATCTTCTTTAAAAATTTTAAAAATTTCTCATATCACTGTTGGAAACAAGATATTGTTGGGAGTTCAATCTAATTTCCATCAAGACTAAAAATATAGCTTTTTATTAATGTATTAAGTTATTTTAATGTTTAAAAATTTAGAAATTAAAATGACTCAAGGAGTTTACTATTTTACTGAATAGATATTAGTGCAGATTTTGAGACAGCTAATTTAGTGAGTTTTATTAAGTTTTTATTTTTAAAAGTATTTTCAGGAATTTTAATTGTTCAGATACAATGAATCAAGCTATATATGAAATATGTCAATTAATTTTGTGTAAAAACTTTATCTGAATTGCCTAATACAATTTAAATCTATTTTTTATCTCACCAAAAAAATTTACTGCTACATTTAAAGCCAAATAAATTCAACTCATAAAAGACATAAGACCATTCTTTTTAAATATTATTATAGGTTATTTCATTTTTTCAATATTTTTCTAAGGTTTTTCAATTTCAACTTTTATTAAGCATATGTATAGGTTTAAGAGGTTTCATCTGAAATAACTTGTAAAGAAAAAAAATAGTATCACATGTATAATTCATATATTTTAATACTTCTTTAGATTTATAATCACTGTATTTATTGAAAATAGACAATAAATATAAATATTTTATGTGTTTAGGTGCACATGTATCCATACACCTTAATTATTACCCATTTTTTATATTAAAATTGTATACATCTCAATGGACATGGTGCACTATATTTTTTTGGACAAACAAAAGATCTTAATTTGAATTTTTTTCAACTTCCTTTGACTCTCTTCACCTTTCTACACACTTTTATATTCCACTTTATCCCTTTAAGTTATTTTCTTACCCCTCACATTTTGCTTTTCATTGTGACACATTTTCTGAACTCTCCAACCTTCCCATCCCAAGTTGCAGCCCTCCTCACCCCTCCCCTATTACCACATTTCATTTTGTAACCTACTCCACTTCTTTTGCTTCCTTCTTCATCCCTTCTCTTCACTTTCTTTCCCATCCCTACCCCTTCCCACCTCTTTAAACTCAAAACCTACCCTTCTAAGTCACCTTCCCCCCTACTCCACCTATTTTTCAGAAAATTTCAACCCTTTATATTCAACCCCACTATTTAAACTTCCTACCCTGAAATTTTCACTCCCCACCCAAATTTACCTTTTCGCATTTCTCCTCACCCCTTTTGCTTTTCATATTACCCCTTTTACTTCACATGGAGTAAAAGGGATGGGAAGGAGAGCAAAAGTGGTGAGATGAGTTGAGTTTGAGAAGAGAGATGTAAAGAGGGGATTAAAAGTGATTTAAAGGTAAGAAAATTGAGTGAACCTGGATGAAGTGGGATAAATATGGGTAAAAAAGAGGGCCAAAGTGATTGGAAGAGGAGAGGACTATGGATAGTGAAGTAAGACTTAACAGACAGAAAAAATGTCAGAGGGGGGGAGAATATGATACAAAATTTAGAAGAGGGAGGTAGTGAGAGAGATAATTTAGAAAAAATAAAAAATAAAAATATATATATATAGTATAATATAACTCTTGGAAATTTTAATGGCAAGAAACCACCCAAATAACCTTATAAATTTTGTGCAATTTTTGTTATCCATATAGTTTATTCTCATGAAAATTGAAACTTTATTTGTTTTATATAATTCTGATAATGGTAATCTATATTTAGGTAAAATTGTACACATATATTGCTATAACTTTTAATAATATAGTATATATATCAATTTGGTAAACTATAATATCAACTCAATTTATTCTGGAATCAGTTTTAAGAGTTCTGTATACCTTCCCACATATTTCAAATATTGATAATATTTCATTATTCCAATTGATACAGTGAAAAACTAAAGTTATTTTTGGAAGTTTTGAGAATAAATATTTTATGAACAACATAAATTCAATAATTTTTTTTTCATAAAGAATTTCTTATAGTATTCGATTATTTCTCTAAATGTTCATAATTGAAAAATCTTATCAAAATTGAAGAAAATATTAAAATTAAACTTATATGAGAAGTTAAATATTTCTAAAGGATGGTAAAATATCATAATGTTTCAAAATCTTAGGCATCTGAGATCCTGGCTTGGTATTGGGATTCAATTATAGTAATGTTCTTTTAAAAATCCCAGTAATTCAAGCCTTAATATTTTTTGTACTTTTTATCACCTATAATTCAATAAATGTTCAAATTTTCCTCACTTTGTCTTCAACTAAAATCCATTATCACTTCATAGTTTTTTCACCACTTCCTCATTCTGTGTTCAGATAAGTATGAATTTAGATTCAAAGTTTCAGACTTGCTAGCACGTCTGCCCCCCATACTCTGTAGTGAGAGGTATATGGAAATGGAGGGTTTCTAACTTTGATACCCCCTATTTGGTATATTTACCTATCTATGTTAGTAAATATTTAGTAACCATTTCTTTAGTAAGAATTCTTTTAACTAAAATTTTCTCAATCTCAGAAATATTATTTATTTCCAAAGGAGCTTTTTTAAGTTTTCCTCTTCATTTTGGAAATAAATCATCATTTGATTTATAAGTTTTAAATAATTAAATATGAAAAAAGATGTTCTCTATCATAAGAAGCATGCAATAAGGCTTCTTCTGCATTATTTTTAATCATTTTTTAATCATAAATGGTGAAATAAATGGATATTATAGCTTATAGCTACCTTATAAATGAAAATATGCTGTTGATATTAAAATTCACCACCTTCTTATAAAGGGCTATCTTTATGGAACTCATCTAGTCTACTTTTTTCAGATTCAAAAGCCTTTTCAATAAAATGTTTTCAAATTTTCTGCATAATTTTTGCATCTGAAGAAAATATTTATCACCAGGATGAGTATCAATATTGGGTAAATGATTATTAGGTAAATATGAAGGAGCCTTTGGGACATATCCAAGCTAGAGCTAAAATGGTTTCTGTTAATTTGTTGAATGAATATTTCTTTCATAGGTAAAATAAAGACCAGATAACTAGGTTACCCAGTAGCAAGTAAATCTTTCATCTTCCTTATATTGTAACCCAAAAGCACAATATCTTCTGATAATTTCTTCTAGTGGTTGAAACATTATCTCAGCCAATCTATCAGTATGAGCATGGTGAGAAGTATACAATTTTCATCCATAGCCACAAATATTCATAAGAGAAATCCAAAATTCAGAAGTAAACTTTGAATCTCTATCAGAGATAATTACTATTGGAAATATTTTTTAGTTAAATGAAAACATTGATGTAACACCTAAAAATTGTGTTATCTCAACTTTTATAATATTTTATGCAAAAGATAATGAAAGATTATGTGGTTATTTTAGAGCCTTTAATACTAGTACATTTGATGATACTTATATTTTACCAAGGATTAACTCAATACATTTTAAAATACAAGGAGAAATTTATATAATTTTTTTAGATGGGATTAAATGATAGCACTAAATACCTGTTAAAAGTGATTCACAGAATGATTTGCTAATTGCTACTTATATGGGTATCTATAATAATATTATGATAAGTTTTTTCTCTACACTTCTCCATTTATATACAAAAAGTATTGGATAATAAAATCTTTCAAGAAACAATGGAAGAATGAATGATGATGAATATTTATGACATCATTATACTTTGAAAAACCACTGAAGATCACTTGTATCATCTGAGTTAAGAATTCTATTGAATGGATAAAATAAATTTTACTCTATATTTAAGTAAATGTAAGTTTGAATTTAATTCTTTTGAATTATTGGGAGTCTTATTTCATGTTTACAAATATGTGCTTACCAGAGGAAAATTGCTGCTATTAAGAAATTTAATGCACCAACCAATGTAAAGAAGTGCAAACTTTTATATGTCATTTTGATTAATAAAGAAAATCTATTATAAATTATCAAGTATTGGATGAACCTTTAACACAATTGATCAGAATAGATGAAGCTTTTTACAGGAATAATGAAAGACAAAGAGCTTTTGACACCTTAAAAAAATTCTAGGTTTTTACTCCACTATTCGGATTACCAGATTCTAACCAGCCATTTTTTTATATACTGAAACTATTATTTTTTGACTAGGTGCTTCTACCCATCAAAAAAAATCATTATAAATAAATTTTCTGAGTTATTAACATGTTAAATTTTAAGAACCTTGTGAAAGAGTGAATTGAAATATGGGATCACTCATTGGGAATTTTTGGCAGTTGTTTGTACTCTGAATAAATTTCATTATTAGCTTAAAGAACAAAAGCTTGTATTATTCACTGATTTTATTGTAGTTAAATCATTATCAAACATGAAAACTTCTATTTGGAAGATTTTTAGATGGAGACCAAAAGTAAAAGAATACAGAGAAATAAAGACAATCATTAATCACTCTGGTAACATACATTCAAATGTGGATATTTTATCTAAATTAACTCTTCAAAATAATGATTCTGATACTGCATATAAACCAGAGTAGGGTATTATTCATATATTAGGGGGTATCAAAGTTAGAAATCTTCCATTTCAAAATACCTCTTTTTTCCACAAAATCAACCATAATTATTTTTTAAAATATGCCATATTGTGCCCCCAAAACACCTTTTTACAGAGAATTAATGTCAAGTTTGTGGCTTTCTATTTGTTTTGTGAAATAACTTTTAAATTATTACAAATTTCTTACTTTGATACCCCCTATTTGGTGTATATAATAGGGGGTATATGTCTTACTTTTTTGCCCTGCTCATTTAGAAGAGCGCAAGTCACTATTTGACATTTCCATTAAACATAGAATCAAGTTTGACTCCTCTTCCCTTTTTTCTCCTTCCCCTATCTCTCCCCAAGTTTCTTCCTTTCTCATCTCTACAAACAGATTCCCTAATAATGTTCCCCTCACCCAGTAGTTCCATATTGCTCCACTTTTAATTGCCCATTGTTTCCCTTAACTGTGCCCCGTGATCCATTTGTACTTAGCTCTTTTCTCCCTGTTACTTCATGCCCCTAGTGGGGTGAGATTGTATGAAATAAAAAAGAATAGGGGGTATAAATGTTGACAATTATGAAATTAAATTAATTGCGGGTAAAAACTATTATACCCCAATTATCTTCCACAATTATTTTTAATAATAGTTGGTTTATTAGACCTTTTATATGTCAATTTTAACCTCTATCTTACATTTTCATCCTCAATTTATCATAACCACATCTTAAAAAACTTTTAGGATATCCCTGGCTTCCTGCCTTGCTGTGCACTCCCATCCTGTCTATTCATTCAATCCACTCAGAAGCCCTCCCCATCTCATCTTTTTGTTTCATCTCCTTTTCATATTCACATATCTTAACATGAGCTTTTGTCATAGATCTTCTCAAAGGCAGCCATCCCCCAGTTGTTCTTCAAATCCCAAAACTCCCTCTTTCCCCCACTCAGCTGTGAAATAAAAGACCATTCAACTAAAAAAAGATGATTATATCATACTTATCAACTGGCTGAAAACTAAAACTAATTATGACTCTTGTTTTGGTACTGAGAATGAAACTAAAGTATGATGTCCATCTGCATCACAAGTCAATGATATCTTCTAATGGCAAATTAATTACAAAATAAGACAAAGGGAAGGATTGATCTTCTGCCTAAACAGATTTCTGGATGCTTCAAGCACTATCAAGCTAAATACAAGAAGGCTAATAATATTTCATCTTACTGGTTTTGGTATTACTGGCCTTGATATCAGTAAGGGAATCAAATCAATAGACAATAAACTTGATTCTTTATGTCTTTATTATATAGAGATGGATTCCATATTTGGAGAGTGAGCCAATTTGAATCCTGATAACATGTTGGATAGATAAGATGATATCTCCAAACATGATGTTAAAAGAAATCTTTTTCCTTCCTCTTCTACTCAAGCCTCCCTTCATTTGACTTCCACCAATAAAGATATCTTTTCAATAGATCCTTATGGAAATATAGAACAACCTGATCTCACTCCAGTGAGATTTAATTTCTTTTCTAGTTGTTTTATTTTTTTATTTCTGAAAAGGCTAATGAACAGACCCATGATCTTCAAGTAAGCAAGTCTAAATCTAGCATCAATGATGAAGAGGAATATTTTACCTCCATAAAAAGCAAAGACCATCAACACTTTGAAATTCAACATTCAAAGACAACAAAACAGAGATAGTTTTTTCCAAAGCCCTTTTTCTTCCATTGATGATTTTTTGGAGAAACATGATTCTGGTAAGTGATAGAATACCTCTTAATAATTAGGTGAGCTTTTCTTTTCTTTTGTTAATATTCTTTTTTAATATAGGTAAAGTTAAAGTTTAAAGAGAGACTCTTAACTTTAAAAGCAACAATACAAGCTCTTTTTATGCAGGGATAATAAGATACAAGAATTGGAGGAGAAGAAATTTCAGCTTTCTTTAAAGAGGGATGAGAGGGCACATGACTTGGAGGAGAAGAAATTTGAGATAAATAAAGTGGAGAACACCATGCAATATTTGGGGGGGACTTGCTAGCAAGTCCTCAACTTGAAGTCAGATGGAAATCAGATGGAACTCAGACTGAAGTAATACTGAACTTTCACTTGAAGTATCACACAAACAATAATGGATCTATATTGAAAACATAGTGAAAGTGAGAGAGTAACTGAATGGAATCCATAAAAAATCATTCCATGAGTCTACTCAATGCACAGTATTTTTTGATGCAACTTATTTAAATAATACTTTATTTTATTAATTTAAGTTGATCAATGGAGATCTATCAATAATATTACAATTCTTAAATACAATAATGTCATTAAAAACTTCAATACTACATATAAAAAATCAGTGATTTTTTATATTACCTACAACTGATTTTCCAGAATTGAAAAACTGTAAATTTATTATTAACACAATATAAACTGAATTTCTCCTTGTTGTATTTTTTGAATTCAAAGATTTAGCAATGGTTTATTTCAATATATTGAATTTTCTTTAAAAAACTAGAATGAGCAGATAACTTAAATAATTTATTATAGATTACGATTAAGAACATGGAAAGCTAAAATTTAAATTATGGTAATTATTTTTGAAGCTTTTTGACTAAATGAGGAACTTTCACAACTTATTTACACTAATTACACTGAAATAAAAAATAGTTGATTATGTATCTTGGAGTTAGCATATATATTTAAGCTTTAGACTCCAATGCATTTTGGGGGCATAGAAAATGCAAGAAAGGAAAAAAAATCCCCAAAAAAAAATTTTTATTTTAATTCTACCAATTCCTCAGCTACTAAGACAATATATATATTATATCATGGGTAAATGAAATATCTATCTAGATTTTAGAATATCTTTTTTATTGATTTCATAAATATTTTTTGGAATACTTTCAGTTGGTTAAGTGAACTAGAGAGCTCAAAAAAAAATATCACTCAGTGAATTCCTTTCATAAAAAATACAGATATAATGTGCCTAAAGTTATGAAAATAATTTTTAAGTAAATAAAGGAATGTTTCTTAAAAATCTTAGCTGAATAGTATAGTGTACTTTAATTCTAATATTTGAGATCAAAATACTGTTCATCTGGAGATTCATCTCACAAAGTTTACAGTGTTTCCATGTAAGAAGAGGTGCACAAGATTAAATTTCAGGCTTTTATAAAATTCAAATACTCTACCAAAGAGGTAGAACTGATATTATTCATCCTTCCATAATTTTATTTGTAGAAAGACATCTATATAAAAAAATTTTTCAAGAAAGATACAATAGATAACTTGAACCATGACAATATAAATTGCTACCATTATAAAAATTAAGTTCTTTTTAGTATAAATTTATTAAAATACTTTAAAATATATGTAAAAATAATTCAGCTTTTTTATTCAAATTTTCTTCATTAAAATTGTAGAGAATCATACTCTTGATTGGTGAGATAAATAAATATAAAAGATAATTTTACAGCTTTAAAATTGCAAATTCTCCTCATGTTAGAAATATAGGTTAATTGTTTTTCAATTCTTTATTTGAAATAAGATAATAAAACATACAGGTAAAAATAAATTATGTTATACATTTAATGAGTCAATATATTTAATACTTTCTAAAAAAATACAATATAAATCCTCTTAAATATTTTAATTATCAAAATTCAATACATGAATAATTAATTTTTTACTTAAATTAATTTCAACTGAGAGTATTATGAATTTCCAGTGAATATTAAAGCAGAAAAACATGTTAACAAGATTAATTTAATTGAAATTTAAATTTTTGAAAAAGATTTTATGTTTAAAATTTAAAAACTTCTAGTTTTATGCATTGGAATTGATTTAAACTTAAACATATAGATCTATATTAAAGAATGTGTTACTAGGAAGTACCTGCAATATTTTTATTTAAAAGAGATTTTTTTCTTTCATTAAAGTATATTAAGTATCAATTGGAGCTCTGGAAACTATCTATAGATATTATAGGAATATAAACATAGCTGTAGAATTTTTTTCAGTCTATTAATTTATAGCAAAATCATTCTATAATAATTGAAGATAAAATGAAAGCTATTTGGAATATTTTTTTTTTTAAATTTAAATTTTTTTTAATTATTCTCATAAATTCATATCATGTAGAAAAAGTATATTTTTTAAAAAAATATACTTAGACTTACATTATAATAACTTTTTTTTTAATTTTAAGAAATTCAAAGAACTTATCACAGTTTAAGTAAGGTTCAACCACAGTCATGCATAGGTTTTCATTGAGAGTTCAATCTAAGTTCTATCAAATCAAAGATATTTAATTTTAAAAAATTGTATGTATTTATTGCAATAAAAGATTTTTATAAATCAAGAGATCTCAGAGAGTTGCTTCTTTTACTGATCAAATAATAATACATATATTTAGAAATTTTATACTTTTTCTTTCTTTGAGTGTTTAGTAATTACATTTATTTATTATGTTACATATAGTAATCTGAAATTAAGAAATTTAAACAAAATTATCAATATATCTTGTGGTAAATCTTTATTTGAAGCCCATAATTCATTAAAAAAATTTTTTTCACCACAGCAGCAGAAATCACATGTACATTCTAAACTATTTAAACTCACCTAATGAGGCCTATGAAAATGGTTTAAAATTTAATCAAATTTTTTCGGTAAAAATTTTTTTATAAAATACCTATTATTTTTTTGTCATATATATAATTATCAACCACATTACATAAAAAATTTTTAAAGAAAAATTATACTAATATTATATGGGTATTTCTTATATCATATTACTTCTCATTCTTTATATTACAATGTATATAAATAATAATCAATACATCTGTATTTTGAGTTAGTGAACAATTATACCAATCCATACACCATAATTCAAAATTAATTTACATGATATAGTGAATTTACAGCTCTAGTATCCTATTTAAAATGCTAATTTATGTATAAAGCTACTTTGGAGTTAATTGTTTCACCTTATATATTTCATTTTTCAGCTAATATTTTATGGCAGTGAACTCTGTTCTTTTTTCAAAGAACAGAGTCCATCCTCCTATTTTCACACTCAGTGTGCGCCAATCCCCATCTCTTTCAATTCTATCAACAAATGCTTGTCTCACCTCCCCACCCCTTTTGCTACCCTTCCAGCCCCATTGTATGCCATCCTCTTTTGATCCCCATTTCACCCCTCCCAACCTCTCCCCAACCCTTTTCTTCATTCAAAATTCCTCAGAAACCCTTAATCTTCCCTTCCAACTCTTTTCCAGACTTTTTGATACCCCATATACCCTTCCTCACCCCTCTCTCCAGCCATCCCAACCCTTGTAGCCCCACTACTTCTCTTTACCTCACCTCCGCAATCCTTGAACCCTGACTTCCACCCTTTCAACTCATTCCTTATTTCTGTATATAAAAATAAAGTGTTTGGGAGGAATGGGGAGGTAAGCGGACTGGAAGGAGAGGGGTGGAGAGGGGTGGAGAGAGAGAGGCAAATGTGGATAGGGGTTGAAAATGATGAAGAAGGGAGTGAAAAGGGTGGGGAGAAAGATGAGGTGAGGAAAAATGAATATTTCAAAGGGAAAAGAGTGGAGTATTCTTGAGAGGGAGGAAAAAAAGACAATAAAAGAAGATAGTAATACAAAATAAATATACAAAAAATATAAAATATATAAAATATGTTACAAAGATTGGGCACAGATATTCATTGAATCCTAAAAATCCACAATTCCTATGCTGTTATTTTTTTCATTTACTTAGATCAAGTAAAAATCTACATTTTAATATTTTAAAAATTTTGAAGATGAAGGGAAATAAATTTTAATAAACATTAGTATTAAATTTTTTTATTTACTAGTAAAATATAGTATGTCAATTGAATTCGAAAATTATATGTCTAAGTAAAGTCTTTGTAACATCATTTTTAAGATTTTTGAACCTTCTTTAAATATTTTAATGATTTTTAATATTCAATACTATCTAGTCATAAAATAAGTATATATTTTTTTCTATTCTTTAAAATAATACAATAAATAATATAAATTCACAAAATAATCTTTCATGAACAAATTGACATATTTTAAATTATAGTTTTTCCATGTATTTCTGGCCAAAGAAACTTATACGATTATGTCATATGGTATCTTGCCAAATCTATACTTTGGTGTTCTTTTTTTAAAAATTGCAAAGAAACTGCTTAAATAGTTTAAAAAATATGTATTTCTCAGAATAATTTGGGTGTGGTCTGCACTGTATTGAAATTTCTATAAAAAATTCTCCTTCTTCATATCTCAAGATTTGTTCAAAGTATTATTACCTATGATTCATTAAATTTTCAAGTTGTATTCATATTGAATTCACCAGAATTTCAATATTTTTTCTTGGTGTTTTCATCAGTAATTCAATGTGGGCTCAAAAAGATATGAATTAGGGTTCAAGTTGCGGACTTGCTAGCAAGTCTGCCCCCCATATTGTGTGGTGGAAGGTTTTTGAGTACAATTTCCTATTGGATCAGATGAAACTTGAGTATCAACTTGATGATGGTTCAAAAAAGAAAGCTTTCTTGATAGAATGTGTTAAAGCTAATAAATCTGTTGAGGAAATCAAATTCTTAATGAAAATTTTTGATGACTAGTTTTTTCATTTTGTTCATATTTCATAGCAAATTCTTTTAGAAAGTTTTCTTGATAAAATGAACTAAAGCTAATAAATATGTTTAGGAAATTGAAAGCATAATAAAAATATTTGATGACCAGTTTTTTTATTTTTTTGCTCATATTTCATATCAAATTTTTACAAGTCAAAAATTTTACACATCTTTTTTGAAAATATGTCAATACCCCCTCCCCTACAATTTACTCTGGGAGGGAGTAGGAATTACCAAATTTTCATTATATTTCATAAAAAATCAAGTAAATTAATTAAAAAAAATAATCAACCAAGTAAAGGAATCCCAAATAATATTTGACAATGATTTCATAAACAAAGTAAAAGAAAACATATGACAAGAATGGTATTATGAACTCGTTCATAGAATAAAAATGAAAGAAAACCTTTATACAGAAAAAGGGCCCAATGGTAAAATACTTAAATAGATTGATTATCTTTAATAACTGATAAATTAAAAATTCATGAAAAAAATAAAAATTTGGAAATCCTTTAATTACTGTATTTAAAGCCCCCCCTAATTTTCTAGTAGCAATTGACCCTTCAAACTTACCTTACTTAACCAGTTCATCAAAATTTTATTTATCTGAAAAGAACATCCAAAATGAGTAAACTTTTCACAAGATTCCAATCCAGGAGGTGCCTTAGTATTTGTATGGTTATCTCTTGAAGAATTCCAAATCACTTCCATAATCCTTTTTCTTAAACCAAAGTCCATGATAGATTGGTGATCCAGAAAGTATAGTCCATGGCCTTTGATTTTACAAGGTGAATGGATTGGTCTTCTATTAATAGGATCAATATAACAGAAAATCCAAAAAGTAAGCATATTACACTACACAATATAGGGGATGGACTTGCTAGCAAATCCTCAACCTGAACTCAGATGGAACTCAGATAGAACTCAGACTGAACTCATAATGAACCCATACTGAAATCTACTTGAACACCCACCTAAAACTGTTCTTTTGAGTGGTGTTCATCCCTGATTTTATGGTTCCTTTATCAATAGCTCAATGTGTTTTTAATCTGTGGTGAGTTGGTGTCCAAGGATGCGGACTTGCTAGCTATTCTGGCCCCCATATTGTGTGGTGACAGAATTGGTTTTTTCAACATGGCTCTGGCTATGAAATCCTCCATAGTTAATTAAACATTAGAAAAAAAGATATAATTTTTACTGAGTTCAATCCATTCCATATCTGGCCAATTAGGAAGTCCAGTTTTCTTATAAGATAGAAATGCACAAATATATACTTTTTTCAAGAAACTGGCCAAGAAATAATTCAGTAATCCTAAGATTTGGGAGGTAAAGCCTAGATAATAATAAGATAAGTTTTTCAGAATCCTTATTCTCTAATGATGCAATATATAAACATAAAATAAATTAAGTGAAATTTGGAAAATAAGGCTCAACTTTAAAGGTCAATATCTAAGCAACCACTGAAATAAATTCAAAGCCCTTTATAGGAACTGAAAAAGATTCTTAAGAAAAATCTTCAGCTAAAAGAAAATTAGAATTGAATAAAACTAACCCTAATTGTGACTCTGATTTTCAAAAAACTCTCAAAAACTTGAAGAGTGATGATAAAAATTCCAACAAGGGGGAGATAAAATCCTAGATAAGCATCAGATAAGAGTTTCAGAAGCCTTATTCCCTAATTCTTCAATATAAAAAAATTAAATAAAAAGAATATAAATTGGGTAAAAAAGGCTCAACTTTAAAGGTCAAAATCTCAGCAACCACTGAATGAAAATAAAACCCGCTTGTGGGAAATGAAAGATAGTGTCAGTGAATCTAGTATTTAAGTATGATTTAATAGTATTTATTTATGGTACTACAACTTTTTAATAAATTATTTAGTGATTAAACCTCAGGGGAACACTAATAAAAAATTATTCTCAAATAAAACTCACAATACTTGGATTTGAATGCGTGCTAGTGGTGGAAAATACATAAATATAATATAGTTATAGCTTATATAAAGATAATATCAATTTATAATGGCTTTATAATATATTTCTAAATGCTAATAATTGTGTTATAATTTTTATTTGAATTGTAGTAAATTAATGATGTCTAATAACTGTCAAAATCCTCCCTTACTTATACCGAAATCCACTGGAGTGCACAGACCTTCAATCCAGATGATGTCACTGCTATCTCCGGAAATTACAGCACTGTGAGGGCCCATCACCTCCCCATGGCGTCCACTTAAAGCAGATTCAACACCCAGACCTCCAGTAAGGAGCCTCTATCACAATTAATGATAACACAGACCCATACCATAAATAGAAAATCCAGATAAAAGTGGATACCATAAAGAAACAGGTAAAATAACTCATCTAAAGAAGATATAATGAAACCCAAAGCATATAAAGGAAAAAAATGAAATTTCCAAGCCCCCAATAACATCCTCAAGCATCCATATTAACCCAGAATTGACCTCCCAACCCATAAATCTGTGAATATCCATCCAAGGAAGCAGATTAAGTTGTCCAGACTGAGTGTATGTGCCTGAAATAGATGGTTATGCTTCTGTAGGAATTGAGAGTCGACTGTATACATCCATATGACCTAAAATAAGCAGAAAAACAAAGTTTATAGGCTATTAAGAGGCTAAAACCCACTTATATACCTAAATATATATAATATACTGCATATTTCACTGAATATGAGATTTATGTATACATATAAGCTTATGTATGTTAATAATTACTTGATATCATTTAAGATAAGTATATTATGACTCCATTAACACCTTAATAAGTATTATTAAGCTATGGCTATTTAAACTACTATAATTTATATAATAGAGTAATAATTATATATATATGTAATAGAATAATATATATTATTGTTTTAACCTTATTTTTAAGATATAATCTTAATGTACTTGAGGTTATCTTATTTTAAGTATAAGAAATACTCAGTCCTAGAAATACCTAGGCTGACACTCCCTCACCCAAAAAAAACAATTAAAAAATGTTAACACATTTTAATTAAAAGTAAGGGGTGAATAGAAAATTTTAAAAATTTTCTATAATACATATACTGAATAAAGAGTATTATTTTGATTTAAATTTTTTAAAAAGGTTTTTAAGATCAGATATTTCATTTTCTGGAATCCACAGGTAATATTCACTTGATTTATTTTTAAATCTTAATAGATACTCAACTCCCTTTTCTTTAGTAAAGTCTCTCTTTTTAAGTATCTTTTCAATTTCTGCCTTTTCAACTATTTCTTCAGGTTGCTGTTTATGCCTTCCTGATCTTCTTTGAAATAGAGCAGCATCATTAGAATGGTATGGTTTTATAAGAGAATTAGGAAATATTGGATGTTTTATATCACAAGGTGAATATAGAATAACCTCAACAGCATTGTTACCAACCATCTTTTTAACTAAAAATGGTCCAATAAATGGATCCTTCAATTTAAAATTACCATTTAAATTGAAATGTAGTGTAGAAATAAGGACTTCCTCACCCTCTTTGAACATTTGTTTTTTATGGGCTTTATCCCATCTTTTCTTCTCATACTCAAATGCCTTATTTATACATTCTTGAGCATGTTTTCTGCATAATTCTTGCATCTGAAGAAAAGACTTAGTACCTGTATGGATATCCAATCTAGGTAATTTATTAAGAGTTTTAGAAGGGTTATTAGGTACATAATCCAACCATAACTCAAATGGCTTTTTGCCAGTGACAGAATGTACTGTACTATTGTATGAAAATTCTAAACCTAAAATAAGGGTTACCCAATCATGCGTGAATTTTTCATTTTTTTAAAGTTAAGACCAAAAGCACAATATCTTCTTATCATATCTTCTAAAGTTTGTATCATTCTTTCTGCTAGCCCATCAGTTTGTGGATGGTATTCTGTAGAAAGTTTTAATTGACACCCTGAAACATCCATTAGTGATGTCCAGAACTCAGAAGTAAATTTAGGATCTCTGTCAGAAACTATTGCTTTGGGGAAACCTGCTATATTTAATATTTGTGTCCACCATAAAAAAGCTAAGTCCTTTTCAGAAACCTCTTTGTGGGTAGGAAGAAATTTACACATCTTTGTAAATCTATCTACAATTACCCAGCAGGAGTTATAACTCTTATGCCCTGCTATTGGAAAACCTGTTACAAAATCTATGTTTATTATTTCCCATGGAGCTTTTGGTTGCTCACTTTGTTTTAATAAACCTGCTCTTTTGCTTGTTAATCTTTTAGCTTTTTGACTAGAATCACATGTCTCAACATATTTTTGAGCATCCTCAGACATGTTAAGCCACCAAGCTGTTTTTTACTCTGGTTAATGTTTTATGGTAGTCAAAATGAGCTGCTAATATATCATCATGAAATATTCTTAACATTAACTCCTTCATTGAAGGAGAAATTACAATTACATTACTTAATTTTTTCCTGTAATATATAAAACCATCCTCATTGGAAAATTTTCCTTTTTCTAATGCCTCTTTATACTTATTTGGTAATGTTTTTATTAAAAAATTCATTTGAGCATTAGATGGATCATTTAATATTGTAGTGAGTTTACTCAAGTCAGGATTTGAAGCATAAATATCAAGAATTTATTGCATGAACTCATCCTCAAGAACTACAATATAAATGCCATAAATGTTAATAATCTCTGTTTCAGGAACATAAGCAGGATTATCATCATTATTAGGCAGAGGTACTCTAGATAACAAATCTACATTAGAGTGTAAGTTTCCTGCTCTATGTGTGATTGTCATCCGTCCTCTGTATTCTTGTACAGCTAATTGCCATTTAAACATATTTCTATTAGGAGTTTTCATGTTTAAGAGTGACTTAACTGCACTACAGTCAGTTATTAACTCAAATTTTTGGTCTTCAAGGTAATAATGTAGCTTCTCAAGAGCCCATACTACTGCCAAACATTCAAGTTGAGTAGCACCATATTTCAATTCACTACTTCTTAGAGTATGTGAAATATAGCAAATTACTACTTCTGACATTTCTCCTTTAATAAGTTGTTTTTGATGCAAAGCAGCACCCAGACCAATAGAACTTGCATCTGTGTATAATACAAAAGGCAATTGGAAATATGGTAATCCCAAGATAGGAGCTGTCATTAAACATTCTTTCAACTTATCAAAAGCCTGTTGTCTTTCATTATTCCAAATGAAAGCTTCTGATCTCTTTATCAGTGTGGTCAATGGTGCAGCAATTAATTGGTAGTTTTTTATATATTGTCTATAATAACCATACATACCAAGAAAAGATTGTACATCCTTTACATTTTGAGGAATTCCAATATTCTTTATTGCAGCCACTTTATTTTGGTCTACACATATTTGTAAGCCAGATACAATATGACCAAGCACTTTTAAAGATTCAAACCCAAATTTACATTTTTTCAATGCAAGGGTCATTTTTATTTCATCCATTTTTTGAAATACCTTCTTTAAATGGATTAAGTGCTCATCATAAGTCTTAGAGAACACTATGATGTCATCAATTTATACCATTAACCATCCCTCAATTATTTCATTATGGAATGTTATATCCATTAACTTCTGAAATACTGATGGAGCATTTTTTGGTCCAAATGGCATCCTGACATATTTATAAATTCCCATGTGTGTTGTTATCAACAAAAAGTTCTGTGAATTCTTTTCAACAGGAATTTGATGGTACCCTTTATTCCCATCTAAGCAACTTATATACTTAGCACCTTTAAGTGTAGCATGTATAGAGGCAATCCTTGGCAAGGGATAAATATCATCTACTGTAAATCTATTTAATGCTCTATAATCACCTCACAGTCTTGCTTTATCTTGTTCATAAGAAATTAGCACTGGTGATATTACACAATATTTTGGTGTAGTTTCAACCTTTTCAAGAATGTTCATTTTTAAAAACATTTTGATATTATCCTCTATGTCTTTCCTCTTCATTGGTGAAGCAGGGTATGGTTTCTTTTTAAGACTAGCAGGAATATTATCCATATCACAGGTTAAACTAATCTTCATTTCATGATCTTTTACAAGGCCTAGTTCATTTGTACCATGTGCAAAAGCCATTGGAAATGCTTTAATTAAGTCCAAAATATTATTTTTCTCAGCTTTACTTATCTGAGTGCCAAATGATGCTTTTGAAATTTCTGTTTCCAGAAGTTCCATCTCATTGGATTCTCTTCCTTTGCACGGAATATTTGTTACTGACTGACTCAATGTGTAAGACTGTGTTAAAAGAATTTATTTTAAATTTCCTTTTACCATTCATGCCAATTGTAAAATTATTATTATCAGGGTCTAATTTCACACCAAAATTAGTCAGAATATCATTTCCAATGATAAAACAGTTACTACAGTTAGTATTATCCATTACTACAAAGTCACAAGCTACTCTTACATAACCATGTTGATTTTTAAAGAAAACAGCAGCTTTGTATTTACCAATGGGATTTAGTACTGATCCAAAACCTCTCCAATTTTTACTTTGAAGGGGTTCAAGCTTAGACTTATATTCACTATCAATTTTCTGTAATGTATTAGTAGAAACAACAGAACCAGCAGCTCCTGTGTCCAATAATATATTAACATTTTCACCAGAAATGATAGCTGGAACTGTGATAGGTGTCATTCTAAATTTATCAGCTTGTATATCTTTAATGATTTCAGCATCCTCAAAATTCATTAAAGATTCATTTGAGTCCATATTTAATATTGGATTGTCAAAGATGGACAAATCATCTTCCAACCTACAGACTTCATTTTCATCACTATATGAGATATTACTGTCATAATCACTTGAATATTTACTTCTCTCTATTTCAATTTCAGATTTATGTTAATTTTAAAAAATATTTATATTCTTCTCACATTTGTGACCTTTAACCCAAGGTTTTTTACACTTATAACAAGTATTTGTCTCATACTTTTTTGGTACTACAGGTGCAGTAGGTTTTTTCTACTTCTCCTGAAGTGTTTTTGAAATTCTGATTTTTCACAGGTTCAACATTTTGTTTATAAGTGGAATGCCTTGCTTCATACTTATGGTTT
Organism: Hemileia vastatrix; assembly: GCA_030280995.1. Classification (NCBI taxonomy): domain Eukaryota; kingdom Fungi; phylum Basidiomycota; class Pucciniomycetes; order Pucciniales; family Zaghouaniaceae; genus Hemileia; species Hemileia vastatrix. The sequence continues at coordinate 46,386,189 of JASXTE010000001.1, forward strand.
AGTAATATTTCATTGCAAATATTAATAAAGTCAGAATATTCAGTAACATTAATTGTTCTAACTAAAACAATGTCTCTGACAGATATAGATAATTTATATATTAACTTATATTTCCATAAGTTAAAATCCATGTTAGGCTCAATGGCTTTTAATATTTTATTTAAATTTATTAAAAATACCATAGGTTTTTCACCATTCAATGGATTGTACCTAGTTTTCTCATAAAGTCTCTGCTGAGTGAGTCTTAATTTAGAACCTCCAAATTGTTTTTCAATTAGTTGTTTCCATTCAGACCAAGAGTAGTCTTTACCCTCATTCAAAAAAGCTTCAAACCATAATAAAGCAACATCCTTAAATAAAGAGATCAATTTTGATGTTATTTCTTCATCTGGTAACTTATATGAGAATTTTAAATTGTCAATTCTTTGGATAAAATGTTGCCAATCATAGCTGGCTTCCCCATCATAAGTTGGGTACTAATCTATCTTAGGCCTGCTCTTCTGATTGGATTTTATTTCACTAATCTTAGGTAAATTCAACAACTCATTTACTCTTGATAAATGGTCTTGTATTTCCTCCTGTACAGATTTGTGACTTACATTTTCAGATTTGACACTACCACCAGATGGTTTTAGTTGTGGTGGTATAGGGAAGGGATGAGATTCACTTTTTCCAATGAGAGTATTATTATTATACTGAGTATACTTATGATTATCCTGGTTCATTAGTAGATTGGCAGTTTCAATCTCAACTTTAGTCAATCTTTGTAGCAGCTCAGAGACACTTTGATTTCTCTGGGCAAAAGATAACTTAGTTCTTGATTCAGTTTTCAATAAATATGTTTCATACAATTTTTCCAACTCATAGAATTTGTTTGAAAGTTCATTATATTTACTACTCAATGAATCATATTTAAGAGTTAGAGACAAATGTTCATTCTCTATTTCTTTATTACGTGTTACCAGCTGAGAAATATTTAATTTTAAGGATGAAATTGTATCACTTGTTGTGAGCTTAACTGTCTGTTCCTCACAATCAGTCATTCTATTCCACAATGCTGAAACAATTCTATGGACAGTTGGATTGTTTTTTAAATACTCCATGTCTTCCTTCTCAATTCTTTCACTCTCTTGTGAACTTCTCATTTCACTAGTAAGTGGTGGAAACTGAGGATTAACTGTACTATAAATACTACTGTTGTTATTGACAAAAGACAAGTCAGGTGTATCTAAATTAAAACCTAATTCTCTTAAGTCCTCCTCTATATTCTGCACAGATTTGACATCAATAATATTACCTACATTGTAATTATCAGTATTGTGTTCAATCTGAGAGGGTAATCTACTAACCACAGGATTTGTGTGAGCCCTGATTTTTGGCGCCTTTGTTTTACCTTGTAGGCGTGAACTGAGGAATTCTGATGAGGAGGTGGATCCTTGTTGCAGTTGTGACTGGACCATTATTGATGGAACCAATCCCACTTCCATTTGTCTACCAGTATTTTCTCCTGGTAGTGATGTGACCCTCCTGGGGTAGGGGGTTTCTGACTTGGTTGGCCTCCCTATATCTCTGCCAATGATTGGTTCATTTGCTGAAATCCTACCTTGCAATTGTTCTGTAATTGCTCTACCTCCTTGAGCATGAGGGACTTTGATTCCTCCAACTTCAATACCTGTTTTGCCAGATGGAATAGTTGATCCTGAAGAGGAGGAGATGTCTTTTTTATGGTTATCTTTTTTAAGAGGGCATCTTTTTCCTCTATGCTCATTTTTTCTGCCTGAGGGTATGACTGACCCTCCATGGTTATGTCCTGGAGCAATGTTTTTGTTAGCTTTACACCTGGTATTATAAGCAGGCTGTTCACTTACATTGTCCTGGGGAGAACTCATATTGATAAAAATAACAATATATCACGTCTACAGATAGGAAAACCTATTGGAATTAGTAGATTAAAATTATTAGCAATGTTATTACTAATAAAAAGCACTGGAGCTTACCCTGAATTTAAATCTTTATTTCTTTAAATAAAATGTAATAAAAATTCAAGAAAATCTGTCAAAATCAAAATAATAAGTTTAACTAGACCTTTATAAGGGTGAATAAATAGCTTACCAAGATTTAACTAAATACCAATTTAATTGGATGTTATATTGGTGACCAAATACCAAGTGAAATTGGGTTTATATTGGGTACAGTTACTACTGTAAATACCTAATTTTTATTATAAAAAATTAGTACAATTATTATAAGGGTTCTTTTCCACAATCACTGAGTTAAGATGACCCACTAATATGCAGAAGACCTAAATATTTGGTTTTTTTTGAGTTATACTAAAGTAAAAATCACGTCCAAAGGCTTATACTAAATAATAAGTAAAAACAAAGAAAGACCCCCAAATGTCAGTGTATCTAGTATTTAAGTATGATTTAATAGTATTTATTAATGGTCCTACAACTTTTTAATAAATGATTTAGTGATTAAACCTCAGGGGATGACTAATAAAATAGTTATTCTCAACTAAAACTCACAATACTTGGATTTAAATGTGTGCTAGTGGTAGAAAATAGATAAATATAATATAGTTATAGCTTATATAAAGATAATATCAATTTATAATGGCTTTATAATATATTTATAAATGCTAATAATTGTTTTATAATGTTTATTTGAATTTTAGTAAGTGAATGATGTCTAATAACTTTCAAAATCCTCCCTTATACCAAAATCTACTGGAGTGCACAGACCTTCAACCCAGATGATGTCACTGCTATTCCCGGCAATTACAGCACTGTGAGGGCCCATCACCTCCCCATGGCTTCCACTTCAAGAAGATTCAACACCCAGACCTCCAGTAAGGACCCTCCATCACAATTATATATAAGGCAGACCCATACCATAAATAGAAAATCCAGATAAAAGTGGATACCATAAAGAAACAGGTAAAATAACTCATCCAAAGAAGATATAATGAAACACAAAGAATATAAAGGAAAAAAAATGAATTTCCAAGCATCCATATTAACCCAGAAATGACCTCCCAACCCATACATCTGTGAATATCCATCCAAGGAAGCAGATTAAGTTGTCCAGACTGAGTGTATGCGCCTGAAATAGATATTTATGCTTCTGTAGGAGTTGTGAGTCAACTGGATACATCCATATGACCTAAAATTAGCAGAAAAACAAAGTTTATAGGCTATTAAGAGGATAAAACCCACTTATATACCTAAATATACATAATATACTGCATATTTCACTGAATATGTGATTTATGTATACATATAAGCTTATGTATGTCAATAATTACTTAATATAACTTAGGATAAGTATATTTTGACTTCATTAACACCTTAATAAGTATTATTAGGCTATGGATAAGCTATTTAAACTACTATAATTTATATAATAGAGTAATAATTATATATATGTGTAATATAATCATATATATTGTTGTTTTAACCTTATTTTTAAGATATAAGCTTAATGTATATAAGGTTATCTTATTTTAAGTATAAGAAATACTCATTCCTAGGGATTTTTAGGCTGACAGATAGGCTTCAGGAGAATCTTCAGTGAAATGAAATTTTATCTAATTAAACCTAAACCTAATTTTTTATATTAAAATATGAAATTTAAAAATATAAATTGGGAAAAAAGGCTCAAATTCAACGTCAATATCTTGGCAACCACTGAAAAAAATTCAAATCTTTTTGTGAGAAAGGAAAGGTAGCCTTCCAGAGAATCTTCAATTAAAAGGACATTAAATTTTAATAAAAATAACTGTCAGTGTATGCTAATATCTAAGTATGATTTAATAGTAAATATTAATGGTACAACTACTTATTTATAAATGATTTATTGATTAAACCTCAGGGGAAGACTAATATAATAGTTATGCTCAGTGTTAACTCACAATATTTGGATTGGTGTGTGCTAGTGGTGGAACATAGGTTGATAAAATATAGTTATAGCTAATATAAAGATAATATCAATTTATAAATGCTTTAAAATATATTTCTATATAATAATAATTGTGCTATAATTTTTATTTAAATTGCAGTAAGTAAGTGATGTCTAAAAACTCATCAAATCCTCCCTTATTTATACCGAAATCTAAAGGAGTGCACAGACCTTCAATCCAGGTGATGTCACTGCTCTCCCCAGCTGTTAAAGCACTTTTATGGCCCATCATGTCCTTATGGTGTCCACTTCAAGAATTTTAAACACCTACACCTCCAGTAAGGGCTCTCTATCACAATTAATGATATCATAAACCCATACCATAAATAGAGAAAATAAATAAAGGCAGATACCATTAAGAAACAGGTAAAATAACTCATCCAAAGATTATATAATGAAAACCAAAGCATATAAAGGAACCAAATAAACTTTCCAAGCCCCTAATAACATCCCCAAGTATTCATATTAACCCATTAATCATATTGCAACCCATAAACCCATGAAAATCCATCAAAGCAGATTAAGTTGTCCAAACTGGATATATGCACCTGAAAAAGGTGTATATGCTTGTTCAGGAGTTTTGAGTCCATTGAATACGTCTATATGACCTATGATAAGCAGAAAAATAAAGCTTATAGGCTTTTTATAGATTAAAACCCACTTATAGACCTATATATACATAATATAACTACATATTTCCTTGAATATGAGATTTATGCAGACATATAAGCTTATGTATCTATAATTACTTAATATAACTTAAGATAAGTATATTATGACTCTATTAGCACCTCAATAAGTATTGTAGGTCTATGGATACGCTATTCAAACTTATATAAGTTATTTAATAGTGTAATAAATATATATATAACCATAATAACCATATATATAAGTATTATACCCATAATTTTTACTTATAAGCTTAATGTAATTAAGGTTATCTTATTTTAAGCATAGAAAATACTCAGCCCTGGGGATATCTAGGCTGACACTCCCTCACCCAAAAAAAAATATAAAAAATGGTGAGACATTTCAATTAATATGTAAGGAGGGAACAGAAAAATAGTTTTTAAACTTTTCTATAATACATATACTGAATTCTGACAGTATGATTTAATTTAAATTTTTAAAAGAGATTTTTAAAATAAGTGATTTGATTTTCTGGAATCCACTGGTCATATGCACTTTATTTATTTAAAACCTTAATAGATACTCAAACCCCTTTTCTTTTGTAAGGTGTCTCTTTTTAAGTATCTTTTCAATTTCTGCTTTTTCAATTATTTCTTCAGTTTGATGTTAATGCCTTCCTGATCTTCTTAGAGATCGGGAAGTATAATTAGAATGGTATGGTTTTATAAGAGAAATAGAAAATACTTGATGTTTTCTATTATATTGTGCATATAGAATAACTTCAACAGCTTTGTTGCCAGCCATCTTTTTTACTAAAAATATTCCAATGAATGGATCTTTCAATTTTAAATTACCATTTAAATTGAATTTTATTGTAGAAATAAGGACTTCATCACCCTCTTTGAACATTTGCTCTTTATGGGCTTTATCCCACTTTTTCTTCTCATACTCAAATGCCTTATTTATACATTCTTGAGCATGCTCTCTGCATAATTGTTGCATTTAATGAAAAGATTTTTTACCTGGATTGATATCCAATCTAGGTAATTTATTAAAAGTTTTAGAAGGGGTATTAGTTACAAAACCCAACTATAACTCAAATGGCTTTTTGCCCGTGACAGAATGTACTGTACTATTTTATGCAAATTTTAAACCTGTGATAAGGCTTACCCAATCATGAGTGAATTTGTCATTGTCTTTAAAGTCAAGACCGAAAGCACAATATCTCATTATCATATCTTTTAAGTTTTCTATCATTATTTCTGATAGACCATCAGTTTGTGTATAGTGTGCTGTAAAAGTTTTAATTGATAACCTGAAACATCCATAAGTAATGTCCATAACTCAGAAGTAAATATTAGATCTCTGTCTGAAACTAATGCTTTAAGGAATCCTGAAATATTTAACATTTGTTTCCACAATAAAAAAGCTAAGTCCTTTGTAGAAACATTTTTGTGGGCAGGTATAAACTTACACATTTTTGTAAATCTATCTACAATTACCCAGCAGGAGCTATAACTCTTATGCGCTGCTATTGAAAATCTTGTTACAAATTTCATGCTAGCTAATTCCAATGGAGCTTTTGGTTTCTCAATTTGTTGTAACAAGCCAGCTTTTTTGCCTGTTAAACTTTTATATTTTTGACAAGAATCACATGTCTCAACATATTTTTGAACATCATCAGACATGTTAATCCACCAAGCTGTATTTTTCACTCTGGTTAATGTTTTATGGAAGTCAAAATGACCTGCTAATATATCATCATGACATATACTTTACATTAAATCCTTCATTGAAGGGGGAATCACAATTACATTAATTAATTTCTTCCTGTAATATATAAAACCATCCTCAATGGAAAATTTTCCTTTTTCTAATGCTTCCCTAAATGTTTGTGGTAATGTTTTTATTGAAAGACTCATTGGAGCATTAGATGGATCATTTAATATTGTTGTAAGTTTACTCAAGTCAGGATCTGAAGCATAATTATCAAGAATTGATTGCATAAATTCATCCTCAAGATCTACAATATAAATTCCATAAATGTTAATAATCTATGTTTCAGGAACATAAGCAGGATTATCATCATTATTGGGTAGAGGTACTCTAGATACCATATCTACATTAGAGTGTACGATTCCTGCTCTATGTGTAATATTCATATGTCCTCTATATTCTTGTACAGCTAATTGCCATCTAAACATATTCCTATTAGGATTTTTCATGTTTAAGAGTGACTTAACTGCACTACAGTCAGTTATTGACTCAAATTTTTAGTCTTCAAGGTAATAATGTAGCTTCTAAAGAGCCCATACTACTGCTAGGCATTCAAGTTGAGTAGAATCATATTTCAATTCACAACTTCTTAGAGTACATGAAGTATAGCAAATTACTACTTCTGAAAATTTTCCTTCAATAAGTTGTTTTTGATGCAAAGCAGCACCCAAACCAATAAAACTTGCATTAGTATACAAGAAAAAAGGTAATTTGAATTCTGATACTCCCAAGATGGGGACTTTCATTAAACATTCTTTCAAATTATCAAAAGCCTTTTGTCTTCCATTGTTCCAAATGAAATATTTTGATATCTTTATCAGCGTGGTTAATGGTGCAGCAATTAATTGGTAGTTCTTTACATGTTTTCTATAATAACAACACATACCAAGAAAAGATTGTACATCCCTTACATTTTAAGGAATTCTATTATTCTTGATTTCAGCCACCTTATTTTGGTCTACACATATTTTTAAGCCAGATACAATAGGGGGTATCAAAGTTAGAAATCTTCAATTTCAAAATACCTCTTCTTTCCACCAAATCAACCATGATTATTTTTTAAAATATGATATATTGTGCCCCTAAAATACATTTTTACTGCAAAATAATCTTAAGTTTGTGGCTTTCTTTTTGTGGTGTGAAATACCTTTTAAATTATTACAAATTTCTAACATTGATACACCCTAATATGAGCAAGCACTTTTAAAGACTCAAACCCAAATTTACATTTTTTCAATGAAAGGGTAATTTTTATTTCATCCATCTTCTGAAATACCTTCTTTAAATGGATTTAGTGTTAATCATATGTCTTAGAGAACACTATGATGTCATAAATGTATACCATTAACCATCCTTCAATCATTTCATTATGGAATGTTTTATTTATTAACTTCTGGAATAATGAAGGAGAATTATTTGGTCCAAATGGGATCCTGACATATTTATAAATTCCCATATGTGTTGTTATCAACAAAAAGTTCTGTGATTTTATTTCAACAGGAATTTGATGGTACCCTTTATTTCCATCTAGGCAACTTATGTATTTAGCACCTTTAAGGGTAGCATTTATAGAGGCAATCCTTGGCAAGGGGTAAATATCATCCACTTAAAATGTATTTGATGCTTTATAAAAACCTTACAGTCTTGCTTTATCTTGTTCATAAGAAAGTAGCACTGGTGATATCACACAATATTTTGATGTGGTTTCAAACTTTTCAATAATGTTAATTTTTAACAACATTTTAATATTATCCTCTATGTATTTACTCTTCATTGGTGAAGCAGGGCATGGTTTCTTTTTAAGACTAGCAGAAATATTATCCATTTTAAAGGTTAAACTAACTTTCATCTCATGGTCTTTACAAGTCCAAGTTCATTAGTACCATGTGCAAAAGCCATTGGAAATGCTTTAATGAATTCAAAAATATATTTCTTCTCAGCTTCACTTATCTCAGTGCCAAATGATGCTTTTGAAATTTCTGTTTTCAGAATTTCCATCTCACTGGATTCTCCTCCTTTAAAAGGAATTTAGTACTGACTCAATTTGTAAGACTGTTTTAAAAGAATTTATTTTAAATTTTCTTTTACCATTCATGCCAATTGTAAAATTATTATTAGCAGGGTCTAATTTCACACCAACCATTGTCAGAATGTTATTATCAAAGATAAAACAGCTACTACAATTTTTATTATTATTCATTACTACAAAGTTACAAGTAACTATAACATACCATGTTGATGTTTAAAGTAAACTTCAGCTTTTTATCTACTAATAGGGCATAGTACTGATACAAAACTTCTCCAATTTTTACTTTGAAGGAGTTTAAGCTTTGACTTATAATCACTATCAATCTTCTGTAATGTATATGCAGAAACAGAACCAGAAGCTCCTGTATCAAATACTATATTTAAAATTTATCCAGAAATTGTTTCTGGAACAGTGATAGGTGTCATTCTTAAGCTGTCACACCACACAATATGGGGGGTGGACTTGCTGGCGAGTCCGCAACCTTGGACCCAAACTCACCACAGATTGAACACACATTGAGCTATTGATAAAGGAACTATCAGCCGGCGGTCTAGAAGAAGAGGAAAAGGAAGAGGAAATGGAGAGGAGGAAAAAGGTAATGTAAAATGGAATTATATAAAATAATAAAATAGTATAGTTATTTTAAAGAAGAGGCAATGAGTAGATTTTAGAGACTTTATACAACAGTGAGGTTTAATGAATTTTAATATAACTATTTAATAAGTAGTTATTTTTAATGCGTGGCAAACACTTTCTATTACTAAAAGACTTAATGCAACTGTAGAATATTTATTTACTTTTAAATTTAGATTTTATGAGGCTAATAAAAAATAAAACAAACGTAAGATAATTAAAATTGTATTGAGTTGAGTGTATATAATAAATGATAGAGCTACAGGGGGTTTCCCAAGAACCTTATATAGGCAAGAGGCCCTCTGAAGTGCCACAAAAAATTATATTCTATAAAAAACAAAATAAGAAATAATTAATAGTTAAAATTAAGTGTACCAAAGCTTTAAGGAAAAAATATAAAAGATTTAATTAAAAAATAAGTAAGAGCCCAAAAAATACACCAATTTAACCACAAACAAATCTTTAAAATAAGTGAGTAATGAAATAAGATTGAAACCCTTGAAGTATTAACTAATTCAATTTATAACATGTTTGATAATAGCCCATTTTAAGTGAAACATAAAATCAAACTATTTTAATATAATAATTAGTGTAGTTAATTAATTAATTCTGGAACATAAGATATTAATTAACATAACCCATATTATTAGTGTAAGAATTAAATTAGGTTAAAACAATTTATTAATTTAATATAATTACTATATTTTAGAATACAACATTAGTAATTAATTAAATAAAATGTTTTAACTAATTTAATACCTTAATGACATAATTATGAGTCAAAAAAGCGCTCAATATTCATAATTCATATGATATAAAAGTTTTATTTAATACTTTAATTTTATTTATTTATTTAATTATATTATAAGTTAATATTTTGATTTTTTAACTATAATATATTTAATAAATTAATTAATAATTTATAAGTATTAAATACATAAAAAATGCGCCAAAATTTTATAGAATATAAAGTATTTTATGAGTCTTAATTGTATCTATAATTAATTTAATAATAAATTTAATATAACCCTTATTTTAGTTATATTATAATACAATTGTTATATAATTTTATTATGCAATATAATATTAATTTATATACATAAAATGCATAATTTTTCGCCTTCATTAAGCTCCAATAGATTAACATACAATTTACTGGGCTCCTGGTATAGCCTGGCTGACAGGAACCATACAATCAGGGATGAACACCACTCAGCAGAACAGTTTTAGGTGGGTGTTCAAGTAGAGTTCAGTCTGAGTTCCATCTGAGTTCAGGTGGAGGACTTGCTAGCAAGTCCACCCCCTATATTGCATAGTGTCAGATTGTATATCCTAAATTATTTTAGCATCTTCAAAATTCATTAATGATACATTTGTGTCCATATTTAATATTGGATTTTCAAAGATGGAAAAATTATTTTCCAACATAAAGACCTCATTTTCATCACTATATGAGATATTACTGTCATAATCACTTGAATCTTTACTTTTTTCTGTTTCATTTTCAGATTCCTCCTTATTTTCAACAATAGTTAGATTTTACTCACATTTGTGACCTTTAACCCAAAGCTTATTACACTTAAAACAAGTACTAGTCTCATAATTTTTAAGTACTACAGGTGAAGTAGGTTTTTTGTGCTTTTCCTGAAGTGGTTTCGAATTCTGATTTTTCACAGGTTCTTTATTTTGTTTATAAGTGGGGTACCTTGCTTCATACTTATGGTTTAATAATATTTCATTAAAAATATTAATAAATTCAGAGTATTCTTTAACCATTATTGTTCTAGCTACAAAAATTTCTCTGACAGATATAGGTAATTTATATGGTATTTTATCTTTCCATAAATTAAAATCCATATTTGGCTCAATGGCTTTAAATATTTTATTTCAATTCATTAAAAAAACCATAGGTTTTTCACCATTCAACGGATTATACCTTGTTTTCTCATATAATCTTTGCTGATTTAGTCTGAATTAAGAGCCTCCAAATTTTCTTTCAATTAGTTGTTTCCATTCATTCCAAGAGTAATCTTTAACCTCACTTAATACAGCTTCAAACCATAATAAAGCAACATCCTTAAATAATGAATTTAGTTTTGATGATATTTCTTCATCTGTTAACTTATATAAGAATTTTAAATTGTCAATTCTATGAATAAAATGTTGCCAATCAGAGCTGGCTTCCCCATCATAAGTTGGGTACTGGTCAATTTTTGGCCAATTCTTCTGATTGGATTTAATCTCACAAATCCTAGGAAAATTCCTTAATTAATTTAATTTAGATAAATGGTCTTGTATTTCCTCTTTTACTTATTTGTGACTTACATTTGTTCTTTCAGATCTGACACTTCCACCAGATGTTTTCATTTTTGGTGGAAATGGAGATGACTGAGATTCATTTTTTACAAACAAAAGAATTATTATTATACTGTGTATATTTATGATTATCCTGATTCATTAGTAGACTGGCAGTTTCAATCTCAGCCTTAGTTAATCTTTGTAACAAATCAGAGACACTTTGATTTGTTTGTGCAAAAGATAGCTTTTTTCTTGATTCATATTTTAATAAATGTGCTTCATACAATTTTTTTAACTCACAGAATTTGTTTGAAAGGTCACTATATTTATTACTTAAGGAATAATATTTTAGAGTTAGAGGCACCAAGTGTTCTTTCTCTAATTCTTTATTTCTTGTAGCCAGTTGAGAAATATTCAATTTTAAGGATGAAATTGTGTCACTTTTGAGCTTAATTACCTGCTCCTCACACTCAGTCATTCTATTCCATAATGCCGAAGCAATTCTATGGACAGTTGGATTTTTGTTAAAATACTCAAAATCTTCCTTCTCACACTCTACACAATTTTGTGAAGCTCTCAACTCACTAATAAGTGGCGGAACCTGAGGTTTAACTGTATTATTATCATAAATAGTACTATTGTTATGGACAAAAGAAAAATCAGGTGTATCTACATCAAAACCTGATTGTCTTAAGTCTTCCTCAATTTTCTGAACAGATTTCACATCAATTATATTACCTGAAATTTAATCATCAGTATTGTGTGAAATATGAGAAGGCAATCTGCTTACCAAGGAATAGGAGCAAGCCCTGATTTTCAGAGCTTTTGATTTGGCTTGTAAGGGTGAGTTGAAGTGGTCAGATGAGGGGGTGGATCCTTGTTGCAGTTGTGACTGGCCCACTGTTGGTTAAACCAATCCCATTTCCATTTACCTACCAAGATCTTTTCCTGAGACTGACCTAATTCTCCTTAGATAGGGGTTGGCTGGTTTAGCTGTACTCCCTTAAGCTCTGCCAGAGTCTGGTTTAATTTCTGGAATCTTATCCTGCAGTTGGTTTCCACCTTTTCCACTTCCTTTATAATAGAAGATTTTGACTCTTCAGCTTAAGAACTTGTTTTTCCAAGTGGGAAAGTTGATCCTGAAGAGGTGGTGATGTCTTCTTTATAGTTATCTTTTTTATAAGGGCATCCTTTTCCTCTATGCTTGTTTTTTCTGGCTGTGGGTAGGACTGAACTTCCATGGTGATGTCCTGGTTCATTGTTTTTAGCTTTTGACCTGGTATTAAAAGCAGGTTTGTCACTTACATTGTCCATTTGGGCAATAATTATGTCTAAAATAGCCATTTTTTATGCTTACAAAAGGAAAAACCTGTATGGTAATTAGTAGAAAAAAAATATTAGCAATACAAATACTAATAAAAGTGCTGGAGCTTACCCTGAATTTATATTTTTATTTGTTTAAAAAAATATAATAAAAATTAATAAAAATCTGTTAAAAATAATATAAGAAGCTTAACTAGACCACTAATAGGGTGAATAATTAGCTTACCAAGCTTTAAACAAATACCAATTTAATTGGGTGTTATATTGGTGACCAAATACCAAGTGGAATTGGGTTTATATTGGGTACAGTTACAACTGTAAATACCTAACTTTCATTTAAAAAAATTAGTAAAATTATTATAAGGGTTCTTTTCTGCAATAATTGAGCTATTATGGCCCACTAATTTTCTGAAGACCCAAATATTTGGTTTTTATGAGCTATACTAGAGGAAAAATCTTATCCAACAGCTTATACTAAATAATATGTAATAATAATTAAGGAAAGACCCCTGATTGCCAGTGTATGCAAGTATCTATGTATGATTTAATAGTAAATATTTATGGTAAAGCTACTTATTGATAAATTATTTATTGATTAAACCTCAGGGGAAGACTAATAGAATAGTTATTCTAATTGTTAACTCACAAAATTTGGATTGGTGCATGCTAGTGGTAGTAAATAGGTTAATAAAATATAGCTATAGCTAATAGAAAGATAATATCAATTTATAAATCCTTTAAAATATATTTATATATGATAATAATTTTTTATAATGTTTATTTGAATTTTAGTAAGTAAGTGATGTCTAATAACCTGTCAAATCCTCCCTTACTTATACCAAAATCCGCTGGAGTGCACAGACCTTCAATCCAGATGATTTCACTGCTCTCCCTAGAAACTATAGTACTGTGAGAGACTATCACCTCCCCATAGCTTCCACCTCAAGAATCTTCAAAACCTAGACCTCCATTAAGGACTCTCCATCATAATTAATCATATCATAAACTCATACCATAAATAGAGAAAACAGATAAAAGCAGGTACCATAAAGAAACAGGTAAAATAACTCTTCCAAAGAGTATATGATGAAACCCAAATCATATAAAGGAGCCAAATCAACTATCCATTCCTCCAATATTATCCCCAAGCATCCATATTAGCCCATGAATCATATTCCAACCCATAAATCCATGAAAATCCAGCAAAAGAAGTAGATTAAGTTGTCCAAACTGGATATATGCACCTGAAAAAGGTGTATATGCTTGTGTAGGCGTTGTGAGTCTATGTAATACATCCATATGACCTAAAATAAGCAGAAAAATAAAGCTTATAGGATTTTTAGAGATTAAAACCCACTTATAGACCTATATATACATAATATAACTACATATTTCATTGATTATGAGGTTTATGCATACATATAAGGTTATGTATGTCTATAATTACTTAATATCACTTAAGATAAGTATACTAATACTCCATTAGTACATTAATAAGTATTTTAGGGCTATTGATAAGATATTTAAACTTATATAAGTTTTCTAATAGTGTAATAAATATATATAAGCATAATAACCATACATGTAAGTATTATAACCATAATTTTTACCTATAAGCTTAATTTAATTAAGGTTATCTTATTTTAGACATAAGAAATACTTAGCCATGGGGATATCTTGGCTGACACTAACCCTGATTCCAAGTCTGATTTTCAAAATTTTGTAAAAACTTGAAAGGTGGTAATGAAAATGACAACATGAGGAGTTTAATAAGTCTAATTTTATTCAGATAAGATTCATAAATATCATTAAGTATGAAATTTTCATAGAAGTAAAGAGATACCATATAGGCATGAAAAAAAGATGATGAAACTTACCTTGCTTGAAAAGTAGGAAAAATAGAGTGAGAAAGATTGATGTTGGAATTTGGGGGAAATTGAATATGGAGTAAGTGAACTACATAAAGAATAAGTAATGTGTGTGTTTTAATGACATGGAACCAAAAAAAAGCAAAATAGGGAAAGGGGGATAATGACCATGCCAAGGAGGGATGAAGAGTAGGGTGGTGGAACTAAAAAAAGGAAGAAAAGAGGGAGAGAAAAAAAGGTTAATTTTACCATTAAAGTCAAAAATAACCACTTACAAAGAAAATTTAGATACAAAAAAGAAAAAAAACTATAATTAGAAAACAAAAAATAAAAATAAAATGAATAAAATGACTTACCTGGAGAGATGAGATGAGAAAATAAAAATTTGAGGAGAGGAGGAAAGGATATAAGGGATGAAAGAAAAAAAGAAACTGAAAAATAATGTGATTTCAGAAAATATGAAATTTTATATTGAGCTGGTGAATGAAAACAAATAAGTCATCCAAAAAAGAGACATTCACTGTAAATTCAAAACAAAGATGATTATGAAAAAAACAAAAACACCAAACCAAGTTAAGAAAGCACATGAGTTGAACATTTGAAGAGTATGATAAAAAATTAAAAGGGTTGTGTTTCAAAATGTTGGAGGGTGATTGGCATAATGACAGAGTGTATGCTGGTGGGAAGAATTTTGATTCAAGTGAGGGGAGAGCTGGTGCAAGTTTGAGATATTCTTCTTCATAAAGATCATTGAAAAAACATATAAGCTAAAGTGTCTTCCAAACCCAAGTCATAATCAGAATCAGCAGCTAAAGTTAAAGTGATATAATTCATATATGAGTGAGTTTGCTTCCTAGTAGAGATGTGCTTCATTATTTTTGATAGAAGGTTTAGGTGATGAGTGAAAAGTGGGAAATTACCACTAAATGAGCATGTGGGGTGTGTAGATAGAAAAAAATGTAATGTGTTTTCCACCATAATTAAGTAGCATAGACTGAAGGGAGACATAAGGGTGGCATCCACAATTATATGTCATGTGACTAGCTGAAAAATCAATCATGGATGTGATGAGTTTGGGATCAGGAATTAGGAATTTAAATTGGGGTATAAGAGGTGGGATAATTCATTATTGTGCATTCCTTATCTGCTATCCCCAGGGATATTGGATATGAATCTTCTGCAATTAATAATGTCTGATCCCAGAAAAAAAATTCTGATTCCTAATTGCGGATCTTTGAACATTGATACCCCCTAATTTGGGCATGAAATATGAGTTAATGCAATTAATTTTGGCCTCATGAATAACATTTTGAGCAAAACAACTTATCAAAAATTCATGATGAAATAGAAAAATGCATCTGTACAATCCTTAATAAAGACTTTTCCTGAAAAGTACCAAAGTGCTATTTCAAAAGGAGAATCTTTTATGAAGGATTAATATATTTATTACTGGAGGAAGCTCAGTCATGTGATAATCACTTCTCCTTCAATGAAGGAAATTATATTAAAAATTTGTCATGATGACATATTAACTGGAGACTTTGATCTACAGAGAGCACTGATATTACTGAAAGATAAAGCTTGGTGAGCTAATATGTCTGAAGATGCAAAGTATTATGTTTAAAACCATGATTCCTTCCAGAAATCTATAAGAATGACTGGTAAAATAACTGTATTTATACAACAAATTAAAAAAACAAGTAGACCATGTCAAATAATCAACATGGCCTTTGTTACTGCTTTTCCCACAGCTAGAAAAGAAACTCAATTCCTGCTGATTTATTTCTGAAAGATTTTCAAAAATGTGTAAATTTATTCCTAATTATAAAGAGGGTTCCCAAAAAGAGTTATCTTTTCTCTGGAGGCAAATTATGTTTAACACAGAAGGATTTACAAAATTTATTATCTCTGACAGAGATCCAAAATTTAATTTTGAATTTTGGATGTCTCTGATGCATATTTATGGCTGTGAACTGAAATTTTCAACTTCTCATCACCCTCAAACTGATAGATTAGCTGAGAGAATGATTCCAACACTAGAAGGCATGATAGGAACATATTGTGCTTTTGGGTTAGAGCATAAGGACAATAAAACACTCACTAATGACCGAGTAAATTTATTACCTAGTCTTGAATTTGCCTTTAATAGAACTTCTCATTTGGTGAATGACAGGAAAACTCTTGGGATCTGACTTGGGGGTTTTCCAAATGATCCTTCTCATTTCTAAATAATCATTTACCCAAGATTTACAATAATCCTGGTGCTTAATTGAATCTTCAAATGCAACAATTATGCATAAAACATGCTAACAGTTATATTGAAATGATCTTGAATATAAAAAAAGAAGATGGGGTAATTCTCATTAAGATTTCACTTTTAAAGAACAGGATGAAGTATTAATAACTAAAGTCCTTTTTAATTTACTAGGTAAATATAGACTAAAAGATCCATTTATTGGCGCATTTATTTTTTTAAAGAATGATTTGAAATAATGATGTAGAAGCCTTATTATATTCTCCTTATGATAAGAAACATCCTGTGTTCCTAATATTATTTTTTTCTATATAGTAATATTTTGTGGTTTTTGACCTATTCCTATTTTCTGGAATTTTCACCAGGGCCCTAACTGACCCCAATTGACTCCAAACTTAATATACAGGGATGCACATTTCTTGATGCAACAGCCTCCACCAGAAATTTTAAATTCACACTTAATCCCACACAGACACAGGTAACATATTCTGATTCCACATTTAATCCCATGTGGAGAATGGTTCATGTATGATTTTAACCTTATGAATCAAATGAGGATTTATTTTGAAAAAGAAGAGGAAGAGCCAAAAAGGCTTTTTTTGTATTAAATGATAATTCTGAGATTGAGGAAACTCTAAATTAGAGAATTCTCATTAAAGAAAAGGGTACTGAATAATCATTAAGTTATAAAAGAAAATATACTGAATATTTAAGATGGGTACCGGAAAAAGAGATTTTTAACCTACCTAAACTTTAAAAGAAAGTTAAAAAAATATATTGATATATTTTATTGTATTTGAGACTGAGGGAGTGTCACCCAGTGGCTATGTGTAATAGGTATAAAAATATAGTAGCTTTTAATACTTAAAATAATATACAGTCACACTTTTTAACTTTCTTAACCAGTATAAATATTTAGCACCATTTTATGCACATAATAATTTAAAATTTAGTAAAATTTTCTGGAGAGAGAATAAAATGGTAAGTCTTAAATCATATTAGTTACATGAGTGAAAAATCTGTGGATTGGGAGTAAAGAGATTACTCACTTAATCAGTATTTTATAAACTTTTCTTCTAATATTTTTAATAACCTTAAATCCCTTAGTCTGTGTTTATAATTATTAAAGAAAAATTCATGTACTTGATTCTTTTCTCATCCCATGCTCTAGAAATGACATATACATACTTTTTTTATTTGATAGGAGGAAGATTAAGATATAAAAGGAGAGGAGATAAAATAGGGAAGATAATCTTTTTTTAAATATTAACAAATATTTTTCACCATCATGATTTTGTATCTATATAAATAGTAGGGGGTATCAAAGTTAGAAATATTCTATTTCAAAATACCTCTTTTTTCAACCAAATCAACCATGATTATTTTTTTAGAATATGCCATATTGTACTCCAAAAACACCTTTTTACTGAGAATTAATGTCAATTATGTGGATTTTTTTTGTTTTGGGAAATACATTTTAAATAATTACTAATTTCTAACTTTGATACACCCTAATTGGTCTATAACTATCTAAAATAGCTATAGCAACTAGTATTAGTTCTTTGTTAACCATTAACTACTTCTGCACTACTATTGTGGTTATTAAAATAATAAAAATCTTACATATCCTTAAATTACACACATTTGATACCAACCCTTGACAATTATTCTAGTTTGAATTGACTTTAAGATCTGAGATAAATATCAGAATCAATGATCAATGATTGAGTTTTTCTTTGAAAGTAAAGCCATTTATCTAAAGAATTTTGATAAATTAATGTCAATATATTTTAAATTTATACCATCCAATGACTTAACTTTCAAGGAATTCACAGCTATCAAAACTTTAAATTCCCTTTTTTATGGTACAAAAGCTGTCAGCCAGGCTACTAGACTTACCCAGTAAAATAATTAATTATCTTACTGAGGTGAAGCCACACCTTTTAGATCCTTATTAATAATTAATTATTTATTAAATAATTATGTATTAATTACAATTAACTAACTAAGTACACTAAGTAATTAATTAATAAAAATAAGTAATTGTCCCACATATATTCACCACACAATATGGGGGGCGGACTTGCTAGCAAGTCCGCAACCTTGGACCCAAACTCACCATAGATTGAACACACATTGAGCTATTGATAAAGGAGCCATACAATCAGGAATGAACACCACTCAGAAGAACAGTTTTAGGTGGGTGTTCAAGTAGAGTTCAGTATGGGTTCAGTATGAGTTCAGTCTGAGTTCCATCTGAGTTCCATCTGAGTTCAGGTTGAGGACTTGCTAGCAAGTCCACCCCCTATATTGCGTAGTGATTTCTACTCCCAAACACTGTGCTCAATAATACAGATGAGATGGGAATAAAAATTAGTATTAAAAAATATAAAATTATAAAAAGAAAAAAAATATACTTTTTCAAATTCCTTTATTTAGATTTTATTGATTCAATATTTCAAATCAAATGTTCTTACACTAAAATGTGATGGACCAAAGGGTTCAGAGTTTTATTTCAAATAAAATAAATACTTTTATTTATGCACTATTTAGTCTTACTCTTATTATTTCACATACTCTCTTTAATTAAGTTTTTTCTCTCTCACACTCTTGTATTAGGAGATGTAAATTCTGTGTTCTTTTCTCTCACATATTGCCTATAAAAGGCCCTTCCTTTTTGTCCTTTTGAATTCATTCCTTACTTACTTATTACTTTTACACAAATAATTACTATTTCTATACTTTTATAACATTAGTACTTACATCAATGTATATCTAATCTATAAAATATATTAGTATTTAACACTACCTCTTATTATTTGAGTAATTCAACCAGTTTGATTAAAAAATACGTACTTTACTTTTTGAGAGTCCATTAAACCCAAAAACCCTTGTATAACCTTGAATAAATCTTCTAGACCAAAGGGACCCCTTGAAAATTGACAGCCTTTCCGAATCTTTGACAGCGCATCGATATCTTGAGGACCGGAGGCCGTGGGACCATCGCCATTGAGGTACCTATAAGGACAATTGGACGACGAAAACGACAAACGTCATACATCACATGACTTATTTTTTTCTGCAAACGGGAATCAAACCGCGCTCCAAAACTTAAGCTTATATACTATCTGATAGTTATATATTTTGTGATAATTATTGATTACTATTCGTGGGTCATTTTGCAATCTTCATACTCTACATATTTCCTTTTACTCAACACTCTGTAAGTGGCATTAATTTGCTCGTTTTACAGGGGGAGATGTCAAGTAAATTGGAATTATTTTTTTTATTTTTCCTAGTTGACAACAATAGAGCAATTGTGTTCTTAGTCCTAGAAGTAATAAAAATTATATTTTAAAAATTAATTATTATAATATTCAGTTGACTTTTGTCCTGATAAATTTAATTTTATTTGTTTCAGTTTACAAATTGTCCTGACAATAAGATTTTATAAAATTCATATTTAATTATTTCAGTTGAAATTAAGTCCTGTTAGTTAACTTTTCAGTTGATTTAAAAATCCTGATAATAATTCTCATAAAATTTTTAATAAAAAATTTAAATTTATTTCTTCAGTTGATTATATTATAAACCTGGTTTTAAATTGTTTTGAATTAATAAATTGATTATTATTTTAGTTGATTTTATCCTGAAAAATTTTATTTTATTATTTTTCTTTTTAATATAAAGTAAAAATATAAATTAATTCATCTTATTTTCTCCTCTCTCATTGCAGTAAAAACTAGAAATGACTGATCAAGGTCTCTCTGCTTCACGTGAAGAAGAATTGGATTTGATTGATTATGATGAGGCTACTTCTGTAAGTTCCCATTTAACTAGAAAATTAGCTCAAATTGATCAATCATTGCCCCAATCAGGATGTAGAAATGGAGGAAGTGGAAGTTCTGGTGGAAAATCAGGAGCAGAAACCTATTATAAAACCCCCAGAAGGACTTCCAAAAGGCTTCAAGATAAAAAAGATGCCATTGCCTCAACAAGTAAAGAACCTGTCAACACATATAAAGGAACTAAGGACAGAAAACTTGAAATTGAGGTCAAAGGTAGATGCTCTAGAAGAAAAGGTAAGAAAAATAGATGCTTTTCTTCAAGAGAAGAGGAAAACTCCTCCCCACAGGGATCTTCAGCAATTGGCTCCCCAGAAGCCAGAGAAGATGGAAGTATCCAAGTGGCAGTGGGATTGGCTGAACACTCAGTGGGATTACCTGGCTCAAAACCAACAGACGCCCCAAGCAGGTCCTTCCAGACACAACCAAGTCAACCCAACACCTCCTCACCCCTATCAAGGAGGAAGAAGAAGAAGAAACAATATGATTTTGCCCAGAAAACCTTGGTAAGCCCCTCTATTGATTCTCAAGTACCATTTCTTGTAACTAATTCAGTTCCCTCAGGTAATTATGGAAGAGGAGATGAGACTGTGAGACCTCTAGAGAACAGTAGACAAATTACTCAAATTTCAAATGTATCTAATTCTTTAGTTCTGATTGCTACTTCAATGATAAATCCTGATATGGCTATTATTGATGAGACACTTGAACCTGAGTTTTATGAGATGCTGGAAAGTTACTCTGTTTCCTTACTGAGAAACACTCCAGATGTAGCTAACATCAATGATGAATATTTGAGAAATATTATTGCCAAACAAAACCATATAATGAACAACATGAAATTGACTCAGAATTATAATAGTTTGTTAACTGATCAGGGTTATCAAGCATTAAGAAGTGAATCACAGAGAGTTTCTGATGAATTGTCTCATTAAAAAGCAACCCATGAAAAGAAAGTTTCTTTATGGCAAAATATAAAAAATGATTAGTCAAAACTGAAAGATACTGTATCTGCCTGTTGCCAGGAGGTGGAGATAGATAAGATGAATCTGAAAAAATTTAATGACCATTTTTCATCTTTTCAAAATAAGAATCAGTTATCTTTTGCAACAATCAATGAGAGTTTATCTTGTCTTCCAAGATTGAAAACTAGACTAACAACCATTGAGGAGAAATTGAACTCATTGTTTATTGATCAAAAGTATTCTGATATTTCTTTGAAGGAACAAATAGTACAGGATGCTTCAGAGTTACCTGTGGCTAGTTCATCTAAAAGTAAAGTGGTTCCAGAAATACATGTTGATACCCCTGAGTTTCCATTAAAAATTAATGATGCACCAGGACCTTTGACAGAGGGATTAAACAATGAGATTACTGCACAACTAGAGAATTTACAGCTTCTCCTTACTCAGAAACAAGCTTGTACTAAGGATACACCTTCAAATCAAAAGAATTGGCCAAAACTTGAGCAGTACCCAAAATTTGATGGTGATTCTTCCTCTGATTGGCAACAATTTATTTGCAGAATTGATAACTTAAAAAATTCTTAAAAACTCCCAGATGAGGAAATTGTGTCCAAGTTAATTTCTTTGTTTACTAATGTTGCCCTAATGTGGTATAAATTTGTTCTCCTGGATGGGAATGACTACTCATGGGATGATTGGAAGAAATTAATTAAAGCACAATTTGGTGGCTCCAAGTACATAATGGCTCAACAAAGGCAGTATGAGGAAACTAGATATAGCTCTTCTACTGATAAACCTATTGAGTTTTTAATGAAACTTGTAAAAATCTTAAGGGCAATGGACCCAAATATGGAGTTTGAGTTATGGAAGGACAGGATCCTTTATAAATTACCAATGTCTCTGAGAGACTTGATAGTGGCTAGGACTGAGGTCTCCAGAGAACACTCTTCTTTCATTATTTCTTGCAATTAGATCCTTCTAAACAATAAGTATTATGCCAGAAGATTCATTCCTAGGACCCCTTTGGAGAAACCCTCCACTTACCAACAGAAACCTCTGGAAAAGGTTGGTAAACCTTCTGCCCCTGTTGCACCAAAAAGTATGCAAAAAACACTTGCTTCAAATGCAACAAGCCTTGGCAGAAAGGCTATGTTTTTGACAAGAAGATAAATCTTGTGGAACAAACAGAGGAGCATGCTTATGACACAGTAGCACTGGATGATACGTCAAGTGATTGTGCCAGCAATATTTCATATGAATCTCAACAAGAAATCTTGATGCTGGAAGAGGATAATCATTATTTAAATACTATTGATATTGATAATAATGCTTTATCTACAGTGGAAGATGCTGAGATCATAAAGAACATTAAAGATAACTCAATTGTTATTGCCCCTCTCAAGGCACCAGTCTTGATTAATGGAACCAGCATTGAAGTTGTTCTGGATTCTGGAGCTGGAGGAAGTGTAGATTCTGAAAGAGCACTTGCTTCAGTGGATCAAGACTATAAATCAAAACTGATGCCTATCATTTCTGAGAATTGGAGAGGTTATGGCTCTGTTTTGTCCCCCATTGGTAAATACAAAGCCACAGTGTTTTTTAAATATAACCATGGGTTTGTAAGAGCTATTTGTGATTTTGTTGTCATGAAAAATGATAACTTAAGCAATTGGTTTATTGTAGGGAATGATATTTTAACCAAATATGGCATAAGATTGGATCCCTCAAACCAATTTTTGACAATGGGGAAGAATGGGAAGAGGAAATTTAAGATTTCTTCCTCCAAAAAATTATTAAAACCAGAATTGAACACATGTAATTCTGTAGTTCAATATAAAGGAAGATCTACAAAAGAAATGCATGCCCTTATGTCTGAAATTGACAATGCTTCTTTTGGAGAACAACTTTCTGGTGAGGATAAAGATTCCATCATTAACTTGATAAAGTCTTTTCCTATGGCCTTTGCTCATGGGTCACATGAACTGGGATTAGTTAAAGAGGAAATGAAACTTTCATTGTCTTTTCCATTAACTGATATACCTCCTAGTTTAAAGAAGAAGCCTTATCCTGCTTCTCCCACAAAGAGAAAAGATATTGAAGACAATATCTCTACCCTTTTGCAAATTGATGAATATTATTGAAAAGGTAGTTGAAACACCTAAATATTGTGTTATCTCACATGTCCTAATTTCTTATGAGAAAGATAAAGCCAGGTTATGTGGTGATTATAGAGCACTTAATACTTATACTGTTGATGATATCTATCCTTTGCCTAGAATTAGCTCTATACATGCTACCTTACAGGGTGCTAAATATATCAGCTGTTTGGATGGAAATAAGGGATATCACCAGGTACCTGTTGAGAAAAATTCTCAGAATTTTCTGATGATTGCTACTCATATGGGTATTTATAAGTATATTAGGATGCCATTTGGCCCTAAAAATACCCCTTCAGTTTTTCAAAAAGTCATGGATAACACATTCCATCAAGAGATAATTGAAGGATGGCTGATGGTTTATATTGATGATATCATTATATTCTCAAAAACATTTGAGGACCATCTCAACCACCTGTGTAAAGTGTTCCAAAAAATGGATGAAATAAATATTACACTTGCTTTGAAGAAATGTAAATTTGGGTTCCATTCTTTAAAAGTTCTTGGTCATGTTGTTTCAGGCTTACAGATATGTGTTGACCAAAACAAAGTGGCAGCCATGCAACAGGTGAAGGCTCCTAATACAGTTAGAGAGCTACAGAATTTTTCGGGGAAGTGTGGATACTATAGACAGTATATTAAAAATTACCAAGTCATAGCTTTACCCCTTACCCAATTAACTAGAAAGGATGTTGCTTTTGTCTGGAATACAGAAAGACAAAGAGCTTTTGACACTATGAAACACTGTTTGATGTCAGCACCTATTCTTGCTTTAACTGACTTTAATCAGCCATTTTTTTTATATACTGATGCCAGTTTTATTGGTCTGGGTGCTTCCCTCCATCAAAAACAAGTGATGAATGATAAAGTATCAGAAGTAGTAATTTGTTATATTTCAAGAACCTTGAGAAATAGTGAATTTAAATATGGTGCTACTCAATTGGAATGTTTAGCTGTAGTGTGGGTGGGCTCTAGAAAAGCTACATTATTACCTAGATGACCAGAAATTTGAACTTGTCACTGACTGCAGTGCAGTTAAATCCCTCTTAAATTTGAAAACACCTAACAGACATATGTTCAGATGGCAGTTAGCTGTTCAAGAGTACAGAGGGAGAATAACAATTATTCATAGGGCTGGTATTGTTCACTCAAATTTGGACATGTTATCAAGGTTACCTTTACCAAATGATGACTCTAATCCTGCTTATGATCCTGAGGATGAAATTATTCATATTCATGGGATATATGTGGTTGATATGGAGGAAGAACTATTGCAGCTTATTCTGGATTCATATGATAAGGACACTGACTTAAAAAAGTTATGCACCATATTAAAAGATCCAAAGAATGCTTCAATACAAGCATTAATTAAA
This sequence comes from Hemileia vastatrix, assembly GCA_030280995.1. NCBI lineage: Eukaryota > Fungi > Basidiomycota > Pucciniomycetes > Pucciniales > Zaghouaniaceae > Hemileia > Hemileia vastatrix. The sequence continues at coordinate 46,411,299 of JASXTE010000001.1, forward strand.
ACCCTTCCACCAAAGTACCAAAAAGCTTTGGAAAATGGTAAATTTTCAATTGATGAAGGATATCTATATTATAGAAGAAAGTTGATTAATGTCATTTTTATTCATCCTTCTATGAAAGAAATCATCTTGAAAATTTTTCATGATGACATATTAGCTGGACATTTTGATCTTGAAAAAACAATGATCAGAATTAAAAACACTGCTTGGTGGGTTAATATGTCTGAGGACACCAAATTATATGTTGAATCTCGTGATTCTTTCCAAAAATCAAAAAGATTAACTGGTAAGAGAGCTGGATTAATGCAACATATTGAACCTCCTGATGCACCATGGCAAATAATAAACATGGATTTTGTAACAGGATTGCCTATTGCTGGTAAAGACAGTTATAAATCTTGTTGGGTTATTGTGGACAGATTCACAAAAATGTGTAAATTTATTCATACCCACAAGGATGTTTCCACTAAAGAATTAGCTTTCTTATGGTGGTCTCATATTTTTAATACTGCTGGTTTTCCTAAAGCCATAATCTCTGACAGAGACCCTAAATTTACTTCTGAATTTTGGATGTCTCTGATGGATGTTTGTGGTTGTGATCTGAAACTTTCTACTGTCCATCACCCACAGACTGATGGCTTAGCTGAAAGAATGATTCAGACTTTAGAGTACATGATTAGAAGGTATTGTGCCTTTGGCCTTGAGTATAAAGATAATGACAGATTCACTCATGATTGGGTTACCTTACTTCCTGGGTTGTAATTTGCTTATAATAGCACTGTTCATTCTGTTACTCAAAGGAAGCCTTTTGAGCTCTGGCTTGGATATGTTCCAAATACTCCTGCCCAAATTCTCAATAACAAAATACCTAAATTGGATATACATCCTGGTGTAAAATATTTTCTTCAAATGCAACAACTTTGCAGGAATTATGCTCAAAAATGTATTGAAAAATCATTTGAATATGAGAAGAAGAGATGGGATAAATCCCATAATAAATACACTTTTAAAAAGGGTGATGAAGTGTTGATTTCTACAGTCCACTTCAATTTACAAGGTAATAACGAATTGAAAGACCCATTTTTTGGTCCATTTGTTGTCAGAAGAATGATTGGAGATAATGCAGTTGAGGTTATTTTTTATTCTCCATATGACAGAAAACATCCTGTTTTTCCAATATCTCTTCTGAAACCTTACACATCCAATTGTGATTTATTTCCAAAAAGGAGGGGAAGACCAAAGAAAACCCCAAATGAAATCACTGAAACAGCAGAAATTGAAAAAATTCTGAATGACAGATTAGTCACTGCTGAAAAAGGTACAGAATACTTATTGAGATTCAAGAATAAATCATCTGAATATGATTCTTGGATATCTGGGAAGGAGATATCAAATCTTCTTACTCTATTAAAAAAGTATAAAAAGAAAAAATCATAGCATTTTTTTTTATTATTTTTTTAGAGTCAGAGAGTGTCAGCCAGGCTACTAGACTTACCCAGTAAAATAATTAATTATCTTACTGAGGTGAAACCACGCCTTTTAGATCCTTATTAATAATTAATTATTTATTAAATACTTATGTATTAATTACAATTAACTAAGTACACTAAGTAATTAATTAATAAAAATAAGTAATTGTCCCACATATATTTTTACTCCAAACACCGTGCTCAATAATACAGATGAGATGGGAATAAAAATTAGTATTAAAAAATATAAAATTATAAAAAGAAAAAAAAATACTTTTTCAAATTCCTTTATTTAGATTTTATTGATTCAATATTTCAAATCAAATGTTCTTACACTAAAATGTGATGGACCAAAGGGTTCAGAGTTTTATTTCAAATAAAATAAATACTTTTATTTACGCACTATTTAGTCTTACTCTTATTATTTCACATACTCTCTTTAATTAAGTTTTTTCTCTCTAACACTCTTGTATTAGGATATGTAAATTCCGTGTTCTTTTCTCTCTCACATATTGCCTATAAAAAGCCCTTCCTTTTTTTTCTTTTGAATTCATTCCTTACTTACTTACTTATTACTTTTACAGAAACAATTACTATTTCTATACTTTTATAACATTAGTACTTACAACAATGTATATCTAATCTATAAAATATATTAATATTTAACACTACCTCTTATTATTTGAGTAATTCAACCAGTTTGATTAAAAAATACGTACTTTACTTTTTGAGAGTCCATTAAACCCAAAAACCCTTGTATAACCTCAAATAAATCTTCTAGACCAAAGGGACCCCTTGACAAAAACCATATTCTTTAAGTAGACAAAAGAAGCAAAAAAAAATCAATTAAAACAAAGTAAAAAAAAGAAATCACTTACAATGAAGGAACCAGTTAGACATTAAAAGAAGAAGAAGATATATACAATATTGATGCAATAAATGAGCTGAAATACCTATCTAAACAGATTTTTAATATAATAATAACAATAACAATTAAAAATTAAAAATTAAGAAAAATAATAAACACAAAAATTAAGAATGAATGAAAAAAATGAAAAAAACAAATAAAAAATAAAAAATGATGATAAAGTTCAATCTTAATTGAAACATGAATGATTGAACAAGGAAATTTTGAGAAAGACTGATCAAAATTTAAGTGGAGAAATGCAGGATGAAACAAAAAAAAAGAACAGGTGAACAAATTCGGATAATAAATCATCTCTAGTTGAAATAAACAATGCCAATCTCAGTGAAAAAAATAAAAAAATAAAATGAAAAAACTAATTCAAATTCAAATTGATTATATCCATAATCAGACAGTTGAAAGGTAAAGTGGGCTATGCCATCTGTTCAATTTTGTAGTTCAAAAAAGAAAAAAAGAAATAGCACCACCAAAAACCACCAGGCACCTGCTATCAGGAATTATTTCTTCACTTCATTTCTGTTTTAAAAATAACCCATATTTAAACACCACACAAACAGTTAACATTCTCAGTGTTCAGTGTACAGTCTTCTCATAGAAATTCCAGCCAATCTAAAATAAAATTAAATCAATGAATAGGGGTTACCACCTGCTATCAGGCTCACACTCTTTTTTTTTCCTGGTGTGAGGCAAAGAAAAAAAGTGTAACAGTTTTTTTTTTTTTTTTGTGAAAATTCATCAAGACTTACTGTCTTGGTTGTAACTTTACAGCCAATTTTAACCTTCTTCTTCTTCAAAAGAAAAAAAACTCTGTTATTGAAAATATATATACAGCTATTTGAAAAAAAAATTGCTGTATTTCTTTCCTTTCATCACTCACCAAAAACATAAGTTAACATCATTTTGAGTGGGGGATGAAGAGAGAAAAAAAAAGAGAGAGCAAGGATTTTCCAAGTAGCTATATATACCACCACAGGAAATTGAGGTGGGGGGAGGTATTGCTAACTATACCATTGATTTAAAAGTGTTGGGAAACCATTGGGAAGCTTTTGGGAAACCAGATTTACAGGAGTAGAAACTGTTTTTTGGAAAAAATTGTATTCAGGTTGGTCCTTACTAGATCACAACCTGATCAGAGCTTGAGCACCACTTGACCAATGGGTGAACTTAGTGTGGGCAAATGAATATGCCATATTCATATTCATATTTAATATTCATAATGCTATATGCATATTTACATATTCAAAATTCCTTGTGATTATTCAATATGCAATTTTCATACTCAATATTCAATATGCTTATACAATATGAAATATGCATATACATTATGCATTGTCATATGCAATATTAGATGTGAATATTTAAAAATTTTACATGTGTAATGCATATTTAATGTGCATGCATGATTCATATTCAATATAGATATTACATTTCATAGTAAACAAGGCCAATGCTTAAATGAATACTGGCTGGCTGTAAATTAATTAATCCTGGTGCTCAAATTAATCCAAACTGTTAGTAAACAAAATGTGACTTAGGATCCAGTAGAAAAAGGCTGCTCCTAAATTGGAGTAGCACATCCTACTTTTCACTTTTGCTACAGTGCACAAACCATTTTGGTTTCTTATTTTGTCATGAGTTACCTATTATACCAAACATAGTAAGACAAAGTAAATAATAATAATAATAATAATAATAATAATAATAATAATAATAATAATAATAATAATAATAATAATAATAATAACTAATGATACAGTTCACTCAAAGCCTCAAAGACTAGTAGATTTGACTATACACTAATTCATGACAATTTGACTTCACTTTCATTACTATCACCTTCTATAATAATAATTTGTTGGACAGCTTGAGAAACAGCATCACAAAAACTAAACAAATTTTCCATATTATATTAAGAAAATATAAAGTGTGAGGGGTGATCTACTTTTTAGGAGTAAAGAAGGAACAAAAAAATGAATTAACTGCTTGACTTGATGTTCAGCCTGTTAATGCTTGATGAGAGGTTAGGTTCAATTAATTTTCATGAAAATGAATCAACAAGTGAAAGACCAGGTATCAAGTTATCAAGGCCACTGGTCTCCATTCAATTTAACACCAGTCTTGTTTACTATGGCATGTAATACATAATACATATTCAATTAGCCTGTTCAATGTGAATTGAAGATAGATAAAAAATTTCAAACTTGATATGAATATATCATTGCATTATCTTGTACACATTCTTCAATTACAAGACCTCAGTATATGTCAAAGATTAATAGTATAATGGTGAGAAAATATTCATCACATTTTTATCATAATCAGAAAAGCATGATCCAGTACAAATTTGGAACCAAAAAGATTTTACTCAACTTAAAAAAAATTATTGAGGAAAGACCAGAGACTTATAGTGAGATCATTAACACATCAAGCTGGGGGGGTGTCACCGGACGACCTACGCACAAGGTCAAGGGTGTTCCTGGAAGTGAGATGAGGAGAGCAGTTTAGAAACTTCTTTGAAGCACAGAGGAAATGTTTGAGGAAGTGATTTGAAGATGACTCAAAGGAAGAACTACTGCTTCGAGATATGTTCGATAATAATTTCTACTATAATTTAAAGGTAATATTAATATTCTTAAGATCTCACAAAGGGTTGGAAACTCAATAATCAAAGATTTAGGATTTAGAAATGATTACTGAGAAAAATAAGGAAAGATACAATAATAATGATTTAACCTAAAGCCTTACCGCTATTAACTAAATATAGGTTTTATAATTTAATTCTAAAGGAATATCGAACCACAATCCAACCCCTTTTATATCCATTACTCCTGCTCGCATTGACCTCATACCCATCCATCATTCCGCACACCAGAGACCACCAAAAATACACCTGTTACACCTGGACCCTCCTTACTAACATCCTTTAACCCTTTAATCTTCCACTAACTATCCCGTCCATGCTCACTACCCCTTTTAATAACCCACAGATACTTAATAGGGGGTGTCAGTTCTGGCAAATCCACACTTAACTTAAGTGCGGATTTCAAACCAAATCAGCACTTAAAATTTGCAAAAAAGTCACTTATTTCAAAAATGGGTGTCAGTTCTGACCTCAAATCAGCACTTTTTTCATGATTTTTTTTTCAAAACCACATGTTGGCCACATCATCCCTTTCTTTCCCATACCATTTTGTACTCTCCAAATGTCTCTTTGTGTACTTCATTCACTTGGGTTGTATTTTGGTTTGTTGCATATTCATTTTTTTTTTTGGAATTTACAGTGAAAAAAATTTTTTTGGATGGCTCATCGGTTTTCTTTCACCAGCTCAACATGAAATTGCATATTTTCTGAAATCGCATGTTTTGTCAGTGATTTTTTTTTTTCATTCATCCCTCATATCCTTTTCCTATTCTCCTCCAACATCCCTCAAACAATTTGGTTTCATTCATTTTGTCATCTCATCTCTCCAGGTAAGTCACTTTATTCTTTTTTTTTTATTTTTTGATTACTAATTATAATTTTTTTTGTTTTTTTCTGTTTATTTTATTTTTTTTATCTAAATTTTTTTTGTAAGTGGTTATTTTGGATTTCAATGGTATAATTAACCTTTTTTTTCTCTCCCTCTTTACTTTCTTTTTTAGCTCCATCACCCTACTCTTCATCCCTCCTTGGAATGGTCATTATCCCCCCTTTCCCTTATTTCACTTTTTTTTGGCTCCATTTCATTGAAACACATACATTGCACATTCTTTATGCATTTCACTTACTCCATATTCAATTTCCCCACAATTCCAACATCAATCTTTCTCACTCTATTTTTCCTACTTTTCAATCAAGGTAAGTTTCATCTCCTTTTTTTCATGCCTATATGATATCTCATTTCTTTTATGAAAAGTTCATACTTAAATATATGTATGACTCTTATCTGGATAACAGTGAACTTATAAAACTCCTTTTGATCTCATCTTCATTACCATTTTTCAAGTTTTTGTAAAATTTTGAAAATCAGACTCGGAATTAGGGTTAGGTTTATTCAAATCTAATTTTCTTTTTACTGAAGACTCTCCTGAAGGCTACCTTTCATTTCCCACAAACAGATTTGAAATTGATTCAGTGGTTGCTGAGATATTGACCGTTAAAGTTGAGCCTTTTTTTTCCCAATTTAAATTTTTATTTCATTTTTTTATGTAACAAATTAGGGTTAGGTTTATTTAAATCACATGTCCTTTAACTGAAGATTCTACTAAAGAATATCTTTCATTTCCCTCAAACAGGTTTGAATTAGGTTCAGTGGTTGCTGAGATTTTGACCTTTGAAGTTGATCCTTTTTTCAAAATTTCACTTGTCTTATTTCACATTTTTATATTGCATATTTAGAGGATAAGGATTCTGAAACTCTTATATGATTATTATCTAGGCATATATTCGTTGCTCAAGAATATCACTAAAGCTCAAAAAGATGAAGATTTTTGCTTATGGGACACTCTACCTTCCTTTAACTCTTTTCTTGCTTTTCAACTCAAAAAGCACTGTAATAAAGCATTTGAAAAAAATCATGAACTTGCAACCAAAGTTGGAATACCGAATTGGTGTGACTCTGAATGGGAAGATATCAGCCACAAATATCTTTTATTTTCTAATGTTATTATCACTCATTCTGGATTTCACAATAAAATTCACACCGATACCAATGACACCAATTTTCTTACTTTTGGTATATTCTCATATATCAAACCAATTACTGGCCAACCAATACCATCTCCAGCTAAAATCAAATGACATGGTTTATATTTTCCAGTCCACCGGTGCATCATTGATTTTGGTTTGGGAAATGGTATCATCGAAACTATTTGGAATTCTTCAAAGGATAATCATCAAACAACCAAAGCTCCTCCTGGTTTGGAATCCTGTCAAGATTTAACACATTTTGGTTGCTCATTTCAAATCAGTCATAAGTTGATTCAAAGAATCAATAAGGTAATGAAAGAAAGTAAAGTTAATCGATTTAAAAAAATTTTATTTAGATCCAAAAAGTATGGGGATTAGAGTTGTCATTGAAAATTTTATATTTTTTCATAAATTTTTAATAAATATTTTTTATATATCAATTTCCTCAACAAAAGTAATGGGCCAACGACCTTGTGTTGTATAAATGGTAATCATGATAACATTTATTTGTTTCATGGGGTTCCTCTAGCCTATACCTGTGGAAAGTCCCAAACTTTTGTTTCTAGACTTGGTCTGCATTTTCGTTTGAGGGATTGTCATTACTTTAAACTAGGGAAATTGATATATATTAGATATTTATTTAATAATTTACTTAATTATATTAAATTTAGATGACTTGCACCACTTACTTCAATAAAATGGAGGGGGGGTATTGCCAAATTTTCAAATCTGACATGTGAAATTGATGACTTAGAAAAATTTTGGTGATATCCACCCCTTGCTTCAATAAAATGCAGGGGAGAGTATTGCCAATTTTTTAAAACAGATATAGAATTTTTTTGACTTGTAAATATTTTGGTGAAAATTTTTGACGAGAATGTGAAAGTTATTGTTTCCACCTTGAGCAGGTTTCTGGCTCAAAGGAATAGCAGTACCATCAACAAAACCAATACATCCTGGGAAGCCCTCTGCTTGCATAACCTGAGATGATTCAAGTTGCTCTTCTTTTGTTGGCCAGGTGAGAAGTTGAGATTACAAGGAGTTGATGGCAGTGATACATTGTTTGGTATAAGTGTTAACTGAACCATACCCTAAATCAAAGACATTTTCTAAACGTTTCAAAGCAGCTCGATTACCATTTGAACCCAAATGACATAGTGTGATGGCCAATTGAATTGAAGGATGTTGTTGTTCTTTTTGAGAATTATTGTGAAATATGGGATGATCCTGAATAAGCTCAAGCAATTTAAGGAAAAATTCCTGAGAAGTCCTGAACAGCTGCCTAAAACTGGGTGTAGATAGTTTAAGAAGTGTTTGGATGGTGTACTTGGGGGTATGAAGTACTTGAGGCTTTCTGGGAAGAAGGTAACGTTTTGTGGCCATTTTTGATAAAAAGACAAAATCTTCTTCTAGATCAGAATCAGAATTGCAATCAGAGTCCAAGAGCAGTTCAAGAGCCATGAAAGTCATTGCTTTATGTAATTTATCACGATTTGAAAGTGAGGAAGGCATGACTCTTATATGATATGATATGAAAATGTAAATGATGTACGATGTTTTGAGTTATGAAGTGTTATGCTGTGGAGTGCTGTGTATGAATGGGATGATGCTGACAAATCAGTGAAATGGGACTTTATGGTGAAATCAGCACTTTTGGTTGAGAAAGTGCGGATTTGAGTGAAATAAGTGACTTATTTCATTTTGAAATCCACCAGTATTGGGGCTAGTGTGTTTTGGAAATCTGCACTTATTTAAGTGCAGATTTGGTCAAATTTAAGTGGGGATTTGCCAGAACTGACACCCCCTAATAAACCTTTTAGCAGACTATCACATTAACTATTGCGCTGTGTGTCGCTTATTGAGGAAAAGATTAAAACACACTATTGAGAGATTGACTAATTTAGATTTAAAGTTTAGACTAGTGTGGTTGAATAGTGAGTACACAAAGGAAAGTCGCAGTTGCTATGTAGAATTGTTTTCTGTGCTTCGAGTATGGATTTAGACCTCTGTATTATTGATTTAATGAGCTGCTTTTGCCTCAAGTGTCACGTGGCGCGTGACAGGGGGGGAGAGAGAATTTGTTAGGGAGCCCCTTTATTTAGTAAAAATATTAATGTTTTTATTTAATTTTTTTAAAATATATTTAACACAAGACATGCATGCAGTAAATGCTTGCAGGTCACCACACATCCCACTGTTGTTCAACTAACTAACTAACTAACGAACTACCTTTTCATCCATGAGTCAAACCCATTTCAAACCTGTTTGAGAAGCAAGGCACATTGGTCCCGTTTTTTTCTGACCATCTTCCAACCACCTACCTTCTCACTACTTCCAAACTAGACTTGAATAGTTTTAAACAAGCTCATTTTTCCCCCTTGCAGATTATCAACAAAAATAAATAAATAAATAATAATCATACTTTTAATTAAATATTTTTTTTTCTTCCCCTCCCCCTTTGTTACCAATGGATTGATAAATCATCACTTAAATGGTTAAGTAATCACTATGTCTAGCATTCAATAATTAAAGAAACATTGATGTTTTGTTTAACAGTGACAATTGTAAATGAGGCCCACAGACTAGATTAATATGAAAATCCATGGCAGTGATGGAAAAATTGTGTCTTACTAGTTCTACACTTCTCAGCAAGAGAAATAGATTACATATGCATTATAGAATTATTACTAGGGTAAAGTGACTATTAGATGCATGAAATGTTTTCATTATGTATTTATAATGAATAATCACTTAATATGCATAATGAATCCTCAATATGGTTTCACTATTCATACTCAATATGGGATGCATTACCAATATTCAATATGAGTGCATAATGCATTTTTCAACATGGATGGATACATCATATTCCATGTGAATGCATTATGCATAGTATATATTTCATAATGCATTACTTTCAATACATATTGCATATTATATTTAGAATAATGCATAATGCATAATGCATACCATGTAGCATATTGAATATTCAATATGGTATGCACTATAGATGATTGATCAATATGTGTTCAATGTAGGTTCAATCTGAGACTAAATCTACTTTCATTCGGGGTTTTCTAGATGTTTAAAGAGTGTGTGACTAATTAACCAATCAACTAACTAACTAACTCAGGTATAAAAAATGGACACATTGGAGTTCAATAAAATGGTATTGCTAGTAATTATACATATCAAAAAAAAAAAAAAAAAAAGCAAAGCAAAGCAAAAGAAATAAATATTATTTTAACTTGATTATTCTTCAAAAACACTACCATCTCAATGTTTTCAATTGAACTGAAGATGGAGGAGAAGATCATGGTGGTGGTATCAAGTAGCATATTTCCACATAATGTTGTATCACAAGAGGAGAGCATCAAATGAAGAAATACCATGAGTTTGAAGCTCAAATAATTTGCAAAAATAAATTATTATATGAATCCAACAAAACAATTCATTAAGGACAGGTCCTTTTTTTGGATTGTATGTATAGGTATGCAATTTTAAATTGAATTTCTAATCCACCATTTCTATGCTAAGCTACACCCTCACTATATGATTGCAATATTAAATGAGAAGTAAAACTGAGAAAATAAACAGAAAACCTCTTTCCTCTGAAAACAAAGACAAGCCTCTAATTTTAAAAACGAATATGTTGACATGAAGAAAGGCAAAGATGGTATCAATATATATATATATATATATATATGAAAAATTAAAAAGTGAAAAGCCAAAACGGAAGTGATAGAGAAAGGATATACTTGACTCAAAAATATCTTCCAATGGGGTACTTTATTTGCATTCTCCGGATTAGATTCCTTTGGAATCATAAGCTTCATTTACCAAGTTTTGATGCAGAGAAGGAATGTAGAAAGAAGGAAATATTGAACAAAACAAACCAGCTTTCAGATGAATGGGGAAAGTGGATAGGTTTTAAAAGCCAAAGAGCAAATGGGAGAGAAGGATTATGACCCTTTTAGTTGATACCCAAATGATCTTTCAACCCGTACCAGGCAGGCCTTGCTAAACTATCCCAAATTAAGCCACCATCGCGCATATGCCAAGCTTCGAGTAGAAGCCAGCCGACATCTTCAGCGGTCCTTTCTACTCGATTTCGGCTTTCACTCAGAGTTTCCCACAGACTGAACCAAATGAGGGCAATAAGACAGCCCAGAGAAGCTCCTGCGATGACTTGAATGGGAGTATGATGGCCTAAACGGACTCTTGACCAACAAACTGTTGATGAAGCCGCTAAAAAGATGGAGCCAATGATAGGCCGGAGAAGAAGGGGTATCTGAGCAGAATAGAGACGTGGATGAACGGGAAGGAGGAGAACTGCAAGGCAGAGATAAACGCCGAAGAAGGTGATTGAACAAGAATGAGTAGAAGGCATGCCATAAGTATTTTTATCAGTATCCGAAGGACGAGGTTGACGGACAAGACGTTTCAGAATCTTAGCTGTGAATCAGATACGGAGGGAATTGGACAAGAGAGCAGCATAAGGATGAGTGAAAAAAGGATCAAAAAGAGAAGAAAATTAGGCAAGGGAGGTTAGGGGAATAAATATTGTACCAGAGCCAGTGGCGACGAGTGTGCCGAAACCGAACCAAATGGCATGGGAAGATCTGAGATGAATGATGAGTGCTGCGGTGACGAGAGAGACGATTGTCTGAGTCTGTGATAGAGTCAAAACGAGAGATGATGAAAGGATATAGATAGTTGAGAAAAGGAAAATGAATACAAGATAAAGAAAACAAAGTGGACGGACCTCGTTGAGGATGAGGAGAGCGGCATGACGTGGGCGGATCATGCTTTATATGAGCGGGGAAATGCGAGGTCAGGAAGGAAAGGAAGGCACGGAGAGTTTAGAAGAAGATTTGATGGGCAGGAGAGAAGGAAAAAGGGAAAGTGACGGAAAGATATGCAACATTTGGAGGTCAAATTTGATTTTAACTTTCAAGTGGCACAACAGGGCAGGAAAAGATTGCCTAGGCAAAGGCAAAGGCAAAGATCAGACAGTGGCAAGTGGTAAATGACAAAGAAACGTTGATCACACTCATAGAGGAGCAGTGATGGACTTCAACACTCTGCTTATCAACACCGGGTTCACTATCAGCCTCTTCTTCTTCTTCTTCTTCTTCTTCTTCTTGGGTTCCTGCTCAGATTGGTGGTTGTTTGACATCATCATAGGCGCACCTTAAAGCTCCAAAGTTGTATCAATGGCCCAAAGAGACAACTTGAATGAGATCTGCCACTCAATCTTGCAGAATGATGATGATTTCAATGTTGATAGAAGAAATCAATCCAAACCCTGGATGAGCAATAGAGAAATTAAACATCAACTCTAGCAGCCAAGCATCACAACCGACTTGCCAAAAAAATCCAATCCAATCCAAAAACCTGCCAACCAACCAACCTACATATATAGATAAGCTGGGCCAGTGGAATCAATTAATATTCAAAGCTCCCGCCGCTCCACTCCCAGTCTTCCTTAATTACTTGTCACCCTCCCAAACTTACTTTACACTTTCTTGTCCGCGCTTCTACGTCTCTCGGCCGCTCATCTCCTTCCAAATTCATTTTTGTGATTATGTCTCCTTTTCATCTTCTAAGTTTTCTTGTCTGCACTTGTCGCTCTTTTGCACTGTGCATGAAAGGAGTCTCGCTTCAACATGTTTTCTAGTATTGGCCGTAGTAAAAAATCTGTTGCTGACCTTCCTTCCTCTTTACCTCCTCCGCATTCTCTTGATTTCCCTCAATCAAGCTCAAGTGACATGCCCCCACCTTCCAATTCTCAAGTACGTCATCTTTCTCACACTTGTCCTTGCTGCTTTTTTTTTTTTTTTTTTTTTTTTTTCTTCTTCTTCGTCTGTTTTATGTCTCCTGACTTATTTTTATATCCTTATATCAGGACCCCCGCTCTGGTCGCGTCGGTCATCTCTCTGTAGAGCAAAATCATATTCTTGGTCAATTTAAAGCTGCTCTCGAAAGCGAAGGACTTTTCAAGGTTTCCCCTCTTTTCCTCATCGCAAAGTGATTTTCGAGCCCAAAGTTTCCGCTAATTGACATTTCTCCACATGCACAGCTCGGCACGGGTGACGTCAAACCCGATTTGTATGGTGGTGGGCTTTACGGTTCTTCGCATGACGATGCTACCTTACTGTGAGTACTTCAATTAGAATATTACTTGTTTAATTCAAGAAAATGAAAAAGAGAAATAAACAGATTGGTATCAGATTGACAGGAGGAGAGCGTCGCTCATTGCTTGGTTTCTTTTTTTTCTTTTTTTCTTTTTTCTTTTTAGTCGTTTTCTTAGGGCTAGAAAATTCGACTTACAGAAAGCAAAATTGATGTTTGCAGACTGCGAAAAGGTTTCCATCCATTTGCACATCTCATAGTCATTAGTTTAATTGTTCTGTTTTTTCGGACAATCATTCCATCTAAACCTAACTCTCCGCTTGTCTTGTCCCTCCACATCATGTAGTGGCGCCAAAGTTTCAAAGTTGATGAACTCTACGAAACATTTGAATATCCTGAAAAGAAAGCTGTTGATGCGATTTACCCTCAATTTTACCACAAAATAGACAAGGTATGTTATTATTGGTTTGATCCAATCCATTATGTTCAAGTCTAGCTCCTAACCGTTTTATATGGATTTATGATCATAGGAGGGCAGGCCTATTTACATTGAACGACTGGGCAAACTTGACTTAACCAAGTTATATGCTGTCACTAGCCAGGAAAGGCAATTGCAGCGATTGGTCGTTGAATACGAAAAAGTCTGTGGTTTTCTAACCTTTATGATAAAATGGATTCTTGTGATGTCAATTGTAATCATTGGTTGAAAGTAATTAACAAATCATTTGATCCCCCTTATATCTTCCCAGTTTCTTCGTGATCGTTTGCCGGTTTGCTCACTACAGCAAGGAAAGCTGGTTGAAACTTCTTGTACTATTATGGACCTTCATAATGTTGGAGTAAGTCAATTTTGGAAAGTCAAATCTTATGTTCAACAAGCTTCACATTTAAGCCAAAATTATTATCCTGAAAGTGAGCTTCCTGATTTATTTTTCTTTTCATTATGATGAGGTTTTTGGCTCTAAGTGCACACCGATTTTTTATCTATTTTTTATCTTTCTATTTTTCTATTTTTTGCATTATTACCACAGCTATGGGCAAATTTTATATCATCAATGCCCCCTACCTGTTTTCCACCGTTTGGAGTTTAGTTAAACCATGGTTAGATGAAGTAACAGTCAAGAAAATCCAAATTCTTGACTCCAGATATGTTTCATCACTCACGGAACAAATCCCTGCTGAAAATCTACCCAAAATTCTGGGAGGACTGTGCGAATGTTCTCAAGGCTGCAGTATGAGTGATGCTGGACCATGGAATGATAGTGAAGCTGTTGCAAAGGCCAAAAGCCTTAAACGTGGCACTCAATCTACTTCGCTCGAAGCACCATCCAATTCTGATGTCACTCAAAGCAATAATGACACAACGGCTCCTTCCGCTATCTAGGTTCTTGAGACCTAGAGAACCGTCTAGTCTCGGTCAGAATAATTTTCATTTTGGAAATTGGTGGTGTCCAAGTTGAGTGTTAATAAACAATAACTTTTTCAAGGCTCATTTTGGCTTGAACTGGCCTAGTTTGTTGGCTTCTTAGGCATTTTGAATTTGCTGTCGTATGTTGATACATCCAACCACGCAAAGTTGTTTTTCCTTCAATTTTGCATCTTGCTTCTATTTCTGCTGTGTTTTTGACGTTTAGCTGAACTCTTATATTTGACTTCTGTCTGGTGTTCAAAGTTATTTTTCTGAGTTATAAATCCTCTTTTAATACTTCCTTTGTGTTCCATACTCGTATGCATATTGGGTTGTCCCCCCTGGTTTGATTACACTTGGTTTCTTAAATTCTGTTCCCCGTGTCATCTAGGATTATCATATTTTATATCTCAGCTCTTCTTTTACTGCATGATCAATCTGGATTACTTAATAAGCAACCCATTCCTTTGACTTTTTTCAATATATATTTAGATACCAGAAAAAAAAGCTGGAGCCTGCTATCAGGTCCCTATCCCTGACAAAACTATGGTAGTTCACTTGGGAGAAGCCCACTGGTAGCAGGTGCCATTATTTTTTCATTAATTTTTAATTTATTTTTGCAATTTTCCAATTTGAGGCAATAAAGTGATGACTAATTAAAATTTCATTTCTCATATCATTAGACAAGCAACCCTTGAAGATGTTGATTCTTCAAATAAACCTTGTTTGAAGAAGTAAATGAATTACTTGTTATTGACTTAACATGAAAACATAACAAAAAAGGTTTGACAAAACAAAAATAAAGAAAGAAAGAATGCATGCATGCATCCATGTTATGTTGGATTCACTCTTCATTTATTTCATTTTATTTTATTTTATTTTATTGATGATGGTTGTGGTGGTGTATGTGTAGATAAGATATCTTTATTTTTATTAGTTGTTTATTTGGGGTTTTTTATGTTCTTGATTGTTTGTTTGACTGTGGTGCTAGTGGGTGGAAGGTAATTCAACTTACTCACAATTAAAAATGGTGGTCAGCTGAAACCTGTGTTGTGCTATAGTTCATAATCTTATAGCTAACTTCAAAGATCAATGGTTAGAATTGGATATAAAGATGAGGTAGTTGAAAAAAATCATTACCTATTTTTGTCAAAATAATACCTCTCCAACACCACTTTTTACAATCTACTAAAATAAGGGTGGGTGGGTGGGTGGGAGTCAGTTCTGGCACATTCACACTTTACAAAATCTGCACATAAGTTTGGTCAAATTCACACTTATCTAAGTGCAGATTTCTAGAAATAATAATAATAATAATAATAATAATAATAATAATAATAATACACACCCTAGCCCCCAACACTGGTGTCTTTCAAAAGTGAAATAAGTGACTTATTTCAATCCAACTTACCTGCTGTTTCTCAACCAAAAAGTGCAGGTTTTATCAGAAAGTCTCCTTTCACTGATTTGTCAGCTTTTTCCTATTCATAGACAGCACTCTGGTAGCATAACACCTTATAACTCAAAAAAACATTGTACAGTGCCCTACCAAAAGTCTGTAAATAGTTTTTTTTTAATGTAACTCATTTAATATTGCTTATAAAAACATGTAGTTTTGTAGTCTGTGTCACACGCCACGTGACACTCAAGGCAAAAGCAGCTCATTAAATCAATAATACAGAGGTCTAAATCCATACTCCAAGCGCAGAAAACAATTCTACATAGCAACTGCGACTTTCCTTTGTGTACTCACTATTCAACCACACTAATCTAAACTTTAAATCTAAATTAGTCAATCTCTCAATAGTGTGTTTTAGTCTTTTCCTCAATAAGTGACACACAGTGCAATAGTTAATGTAATAGTCAGCTAAAAGATTTATTAAGTATCTGTGGGTTATTAAAAGGGGTAGTGAGCATAGACGGGATATTTAGTGGAGGATTAAAGGGTTAACAGATGTTAGTGAGGAGGGTCCAGGTGTAACGGGTGTAATTTTGGTGGTCTGTGGTGTGTGGAATAATGGATGGGTATGAGGTCAATGCGAGGAAGAGTAATGGATATAAAAGGGGTTGGATTCTGGTTTGATATTTCTTTAGAATTAAATTATAGAAACATATATATAGTTAATAGTGGTAAAGCTTTAGGTTAAATCATTATTATTGTATCTTTCCTTATTTTTCTCAGTAATCATTTCTAAATTCTAAATCTTTGATCATTGAGTTTCCAACCCTTTGTGAGATCTTAAGAATATAAATATTACCTTTAAATTATATTAGAATTCTTATCGAACATAACTCAAAGCAGTAGCTCTTCATTCGAGTCATCTTCGAATCACTTCCTCGAACATTTCCTCTGTGCTTCGAAGAAGTTTCTAACCTCTCTCCATCTCACTTCAAGGAACACCCTCAACCTTGTGTGTAGGTTGTCCGGTGACAGTATAATTTAATTCTCCATAGTTCTCATTCTTTGGCACTAATACGTCCTTTTTTCAGGTGTTTTAAATTCTTTAAATGGCACCTGTTCAACGCACTCCTCCTACGGGCGCTACTACTAGGGCTTGCACCAGAGGCAGGCCAACAGCCACACGGCCTGTTTCCCGCACTCACTCCCTGGAACCTCTCGACCTTAGGGAACGGGGACACTCAGTCCTATCTGTAGAAGACATCCCCCAGGATTTTGATGATTCTAGAGAGGAAGAAGAAGGAGAGGACACAATGCATGAGGCACCATCTGCCCCTGCTACTCACCCTGCTGGTCAAACTTCGGAACCTGGACCATCTAATTCTCTGGAAGACTTCATGAGACTTTTCATGAAAACCCTTTCCAATCCAACGTCTTCAGAGGGATCTAAATTCAAATCTCCTGATAAATTCAATGGAGAACATCCAGACAGATTGCGCCCCATCTTGCAAACCTGAAAGCTCCTGTTCCATAACCACCCTCAAACCTTCAATAACGACCGATCAAAGGCTGTTTACACTTCTTCATTCCTAGCCGGAAAAGCAGCAAGGTGGCTTGAACCTGATCTTCTCATGCTTTCTTTGACAGAAACCCATTTACTCATTAATAACTAGGAAAAGTTTGAAGACCAACTCTTTACCTTGTTCAGTGATCCTAATGAAACTGAAAAAGCGGAAATTGAACTTGATTTCCTTCGTGTGAGTGATAATGGTAAAGCTTCTGAATATATCTCAAACTTCAGAGCACTTCAAACTCGAGTAGGTTGGAATGATGCTGCCCTTAAGTATCATTTCAAGAAAGGACTCCCTTCGAGGATTCTGGATCAATTAAATCTTCACGGTCAGAAGATGACTACTTTAACGGATTTAATGGATCAAACCCTCGAACTTGACGGCGTTTATCAAGGACGAATTCAACATCGTCGATATGCCAACAAATCTCAAGGCCTAAATTTTAAATCGGGATCTTCTTCACACCCACGGACAACTCAATCCAAACCCAATAAGGGAAAGGACAAACCTCAACCAAAAGGCTTGACCCCAGGCAATATCAGTAAGGTACTGGCTCCAAAAGTGGAACTTAAAGAAGCTGAGAGGAAGAGACGAGCAGATAATGGGCTATGTATGTATTGTGGGGGTAAGCACAAGCTAGAAGATTGTGTAAAGTTGAAGGAAAGAGAAGGTACTAGTTCAAGGTCAAAAAACTAGTAGATAGTTTACTTGTGTGCAAAGCAAACTATCTTAGCTCTCCCAGTGCACAGAAACTCCATGTCTTAAGGACTGGAGTTGCCTTAAACTTCTTGAGATTCATTCTTTTCAAGGAGGATACCCCCTTCAGTTGTCTTATAGACTCTTGAGCTTCAATTTCTTTTGTCAGTTTATCTTTTTCCAAGAAGTTAAAGCTGACATTCACAGATATTGATCGAACTCCAATTTATTTGGTCAAATCAGAGGAACCCAAATATTGGGTAAGTAAGAAAGTTTTATGGGTTTTCAACTTTCCAAAATTTCCCCCCTTCGAGTGGGAATTATCAGTCTTAGACGCCCCAAGAATGTAAAATACCATCCTTGGCCATGACTCTTTAACGCATTGGAATCCTGAAATTGATTGGTCACAAGTATTGATCACCCCACGCACTAAGTATATTTCTGATTCTTCAATGCAGGTAAATAGGGAGTTAAACAATCCGCCTGAAAATGTCCTGCTAGAGGACAAATCTCTTCCAGATGACTTGCAAGCATCTGATCTTTCTCTAAATGAGCAATTGGCTAACCCTTCTAGCTCAATCACTTCACTTGAAGAGGATTTAAATTGCCTTGAAGTAGTCGAATTATGCTCTCTCAATTCTGGTATTCCCTCAACGGATTCTCTCAAAGATGATGAGGACAGCCAAATCAACAATGAAGCCATTAAATCAACTCTACCGGAAATCTATCATGATTTCCTCTATGTTTTCTCAATCCGCAAGGCCAATATATTACCACCTCATCAACCCTACAACCATCAAATAGAGTTAATAGGTCCAGTACCTCTGGCAGGTCCTGTCTATTCTTTATCAAAGGACGAATCTCAAGTTCTTCAAGACTACATTGCAGAGAATGTAGCCAACAGTTTAATCAGAGCCAGTAAATCTCCAACCGGCTCCCCTGTCCTCTTTGTAAAAAAGAAGGACGGTAGTCTTAGGTTGTGTGTTGACTATAGAAAGCTCAACACAGTCACTAAGAAGAATGCATATCCTGTTCCTCCTATGTCATTACTTCTTACCCTTTTTAATGGTGCTAATTTCTTTTCTAAAATTGATCTTAGAGGCACTTATAATCTTATTCGCATTGCAGAAGGTCATGAACCACTGACTGCAATGCGCACTAGATTTGGTAGTTTTGAATATTTAGTTATGCCTTTTGGATTGTGTAACGCACCATCCACTTTTCAAACTTTTGTCAATGACATCTTTCAAGATGTTTTCGAACAATTTGTTGTTGTCTATTTAGATGATATTTTAATTTTCTTGAAGACACTAGATGAACATATTCATCATGTTTGAAAGGTTCTAATTCAACTTCGAGATCATGGTCTCTACACCAAGAATAATAAATGCAAATTACACCTTAAATCTATTGATTTTTTGGGTTTTATGTTATCCACTGATGGTTTAGTCATGGACGAAAAAAAAGTCCAAAAAGTCCTGGAATGGCCTGAGCCCAAATCCGTTAAATCCCTCCAAGAATTTTTGGGTTTTGCCAATTTCTATAGAAGATTCATTAAAGATTACTCTAAAACTATTTCCAATCTTACTTCTCTTCTTAGAAAAGATATTCCTTTTATTTTTATTTCTACAGCACAAAAGGAATTCAAAGCAATGAAGACTGCGTTTACCACAGCTCCAATTCTTTGACACTTTGATCCTTCTGCTTCGAAAATAGTCAAGACAGACGCTAGCGATTATGCTATCACAGGGGACATTTCTCAATTCAATCCTGAAACAAAATTGTTTTATCCTGTTGCTTTTGAGTCATGCAAACTCATTGCGGCAGAATTAAATTATGAAATTCATGACAAGGAGCTTTTAGCTATTATTCATTGTCTTAAAAAATGGCGCACTTTTCTTCTCAGCCTAGATAGTCCTTTTCAAATCCTGACTGACCATAATTATTTAAAATACTTTATGTCTTCCAAAGTCTTAAACAGGCGTCAAGCCAGGTGGGCTGAATTTTTGTCTGAATTTCCTTTTTCGATTTTCTATTGCCCAGGTAAGAACTGCATTGTCCCACATATCCTGTCACGTCGGGACGACGTTTACCCACAGCGGGGGGACACATTTTCTGACAAGAACCCAGAAAATGTGAAATCAATTTTCAACAAATCAATGTTAACAACTCATCAACTCAATTCTATGACAATTCAATCTTTTCAAAATCCACTATCCAACATCCTCGAAGCTCAGTAGAAGGATAATTATTGTATAGGGATAAAAGACAAAATACTTTCAAAGCAAGAGGACAAAAGATTTAGTATTGAATTAGGTCTATTAGTTTTCAAAGGTAGAGTAGTCATACCCGACAATAATGAAATAAAATTATGGATTTTCAATAGTCAACATGATTCTCCATTAGCTGGTCATTTTGGGGTTGATAAAACCTACCAGTTAATAGCAAGGGATTTCTTCTGGCCAGGAATGACCAGAGAAATAAAGGCCTATATAAGATCTTGTTACAAATGTAATAGGAATAAGGCTCCCTGTCACCGGAAGCATGGGTTGCTTCAACCACTTCCTATTCCCTCTAAACCTTGGGAATCTTTATTGATGGATTTTATTTCTCAACTTCCTCTTTCTAATAGTTTTGATGCTATATTAGTAATAGTAGATAGATTTTCAAAAATGTCTATTTTCATTAAAACCACTACTACTGCTACAGCAGAAGATTTGTCAAATTTTTTTCTAGAATATGTATTTTCCAAACATGGCTTACCTAATGATATTATTTCAGATAGAGGCTCATCGTTTGTATCCACATTCTGGACTCAATTGAGTCGACAACTCAATATCATGAGGAATCTCTCCACAGCCTATCATCCTGAAACCAATGGGCAAACGGAAAGGGTCAACCGAATCCTCAAACAATACCTTCGAATGTATGTCAGTTACCAACAAGACAATTCGAATTCATGATTACCATTGGCCGAATTTGCTTATAATAACTTGACTCATTCTTCGACATGAAAATCTCCTTTTGAAACTGTTTATGGAAGACATCCTCGATTCAACTCAATCCATGTAGGAACTAGTCATCCTGCGGAACATTATCTTCGAACCATATCACAACTCCAAGAAGAGCTTAAATCAAACTTGGAATTAGAAATTCGAAGGTACAAGGAACAGGCTGACAAACATCGACAATCTGCTCCTTCCTTTAAACCAGGCGACAAAGTATGGCTTGATGCACAAAACATTCAAACAACTCAACCATCAAAGAAACTGGCTGAAAAACGCTTGGGACCATTTGAAATCGACTCCAAATTCTCTAAAACTGCATTTTGACTCATGCTACCTCCTAAATGGCAGGTTATTTACCCTGTTTTTCATGTATCTCTCATGGAACTGGCTTGAGAAACATACCCGGGCAGGAACCAACCTCCTCTGGAACCGGTTGAAGTAGAAGAACATCTAGAGTGGGAAGTAAGTCATATTCTTGATTCAAGAATGCGCAAGGGGAAACTTCAATACCTCGTGGAATGGGAAGGCTTCCTTGATGACTCAGACAAAATATCCTGGGAACCAGCCATCAATGTTTCTAACGCCCCTGAACTCCTGAAATCTTTTCATCTTAAATATCCTTTAAAACCAAAACCTTAGAACTCTCTTTTATTTTTTCTCTTCTCTTTTTTCTTTCTCTTTTCTTTTCTTAAAATTCTAAAACTTCTTCTCTTCTAAAAATCCTTACTCTGTTTTCTCTTTTTCTTCTTTCTTCTTCTCAAAAGCTTTTTTAACTTCTTTAAAAATAAATAAATAAAATAAAATAAAATAAAATAAAATAAAATAAAGTAAAATTAAATTAAATTAAAATTAAAAAATAAAATAAAATAAAATAATAATAAAAATCTTAAAATTCATTAAAATAAAATCTTAAAAATCAATAAATTCCTTTAATTTTCTTTCTGTTTCTCCTTCCAAACTTTTCTTCTTTTCCCTTATTTCTTTTCTTCGAACTCTCAAAATGTTTTCACAAACTCAATACGACAATCTTTCTCAAACTTAACTTCAACCTTTAAATCTCTCTTTTAAAATTCTTTGAACAAATTACTTCTTTCTTTCAAATTCTTTTTTTCTTCTTTCTTTCTTTTCAAATAACCTAAATTCCTCAAAAACTTCAATAAATAAAATTTTCACAAATAACCATTTTTTCTCTCATTAAATTTTCATTTCAAATGAATTGTTTCAATCAACTATTTTTTTTTCTTCTTACTTAAACTTTTTTCCTTTCAAAACTTAAAATAAAATTTCCTCAGTAAAACATTCTTTCTTTCCTTCTTTCAAAATTTAAAACAAAATTTTATTCAAATCTTTTCTTTCTTCCTTTTTCTTTTTCTTTTTCTTTCTCAAAAACTTATAAAATATATATTAAAATTTCAATTAAAACAACAAAATAAAATAAATAAATACACAAATTGCTTTCTACTTTTCTCCTTCCCTCTTTCTTTCTTTTTTCTCTTTCCATTTCAAATTTTCTCCTGTATTTTCTCCCAAACCAATTTCTTCATTTTTTCCAAAACCACCCTTATTTCCTTCCTGCATTTCTCAAATACCTCCTCCTCTCCTACCAGTACCTCTTCTTCAATTTCTAGTAATTATTCAGCCACGTCAAAGGAGGCAGCATTAACAATCTTGTCTACATCCCCACTTAAATCTTCAATGAATTGAGCTCGTTGACCCTGCCGAGGTTTTCTTTGACCATACCTGGTCAAGAGTTTCTTTCTTGTCCTCCCTCAAATCAATCACCGGTTGATTTTCCTCAACTGGCAGCAATGGCACAGCTTCCACAATTGGAGCTTCCACAATGATATCTGAATTCTAAAACATACGGTCATCAGTAACAAAATTTTTGAAAAAATAAAAGAAAAGCAGACTTACTTCAAAAAATGGTTCAGCCTCTAAAAATAATTTTGGGGTGACTTCCACCATCACTTCCTTCTCCTCTTTGTCATCTTCGATGATCATCTGCTGCTTCTTTGGTGTCCGTCTCGAGATTGGGACTTCATCCTCATCCTCTTCAACCAACTCATCTACCTCTTCTTCCACCCCTCGTTTTTTACTTGTGGCCTGGGTTACCCAGGCTGCCACTGTATCCTCGACCTCCTCCTCAATCTCTTCCACCGACTGATCTTCCCCAACCGATACGTCCCAGATAACTTTGACCACCTCTTTGGTCTTCGGGATTACCCAGTATCTAGTTTTTGTGAACCGTTGTTAAATGTCCACATTTTTCGATAGGGCATCACATGTCACCCGTCTCCAGCGGCAAAACTCGCATTTCTGGCAAGGCCCTCGTGTAGCTGTGCTTTCGATGCGAAAATATTCCATCAATTTGCAGGACGTGCAGGCTTGAGAATATTTCCAGGTAACAATTCCACCTTCCGCTTTGGGGTGTGGAGGTGTGGGAGTTGGGGTAGGACAAGTGGACATAATAAATATAAAATAATTAAAAGAAGAATTGTGAGAAAGTAGTGTGAGAAAAATATGTCTCACTCTCAACGGAGCTTGCGTTTTTTATACCTGGGCATCTGTCACGCTCCACATGACACTCAAGGTAAAAGCAGCTCATTAAATCAATAATACAGAGGTCTAAATCCATACTCGAAGCGCAGAAAACAATTCTACATAGCAACTTCCACTTTCCTTTGTGTACTCACTATTCAACCACGCTAATCTAAACTTTAAATCTAAATTAGTCAATCTCTCAATAGTGTGTTTTAGTCTTTTCCTCAATAAGCGACACACAGCACAATAGTTAATCTAATAGTCGGCTAAAAGGTTTATTAAGTATCTGTGGGTTATTAAAAGGGGTAGTGAGCATGGATGGGATGGTTAGTGGAGGATGAAAGGGTTAACGGATGTTAGTGAGGAGGGTCCAGGTGTAACAGGTGTAATTTTGGTGGTCTGTGGTGTGCAAAATAATGGATGGGTATGAGGTCAATGCAAGGAGGAGTAATGGATATAAAAGGGGTTGGATTCTGGTTCGATATTTCTTTAGAATTAAATTATAAAAACGTATATATAGTTAATAGTGGTAAAGCTTTAGGTTAAATCATTATTATTGTATCTTTCCTTATTTTTCTCAGTAATCATTTCTAAATCCTAAATCTTTGATTATTGAGTTTCCAACCCTTTGTGAGATCTTAAGAATATTAGTATTACCTTTAAATTATATTAGAATTCTTATCAAACATATCTCAAAGCAGTAGCTCTTCCTTCAAGTCATCTTTGAATCACTTCCTCGAACATTTCCTCTGTGCTTCAAAGAAGTTTCTAAACTCTCTCCATCTCACTTCCAGGAACACCCTTGGCCTTGTGTGTAGGTCGTCTGGTGACAGTCTGGTATAAGAGCATATTTCTAATCAACACAGTCAATTATATATACAAAAACACTATGATAACCTCAAAAAATAAAAATAAAAAAATTGAAATCCAAAAAGCAAATTTTTCAGCTACCAGAAATATATATATATATATATTAGCCAGACAAAATACATACCCTTAGATAGCCCAGACATGATAGAATGTCACCCCAAAAAGAAAATTTCAAAAAAAAAAAATTAAATTGAAAATCAAAATTGAAAAATTGACAAATTAAATTAAAAAAAATGTTTCCCTCCTCCTCCATTCCTTTAAACTACCAACAAGTGGTTTGTCCATTATTATCAATGACCATTTTCATACTTGAAGTTAATGAGTGAATTAGGTTTTCCAAATGGTTGATTGGGTAGTTTTCCCAAGCTTTTTTTAATGCTTCTTACATTTCAGTTACATTTTTAGGCTGGTATTTATATTGCATGTCACATTTGTAGAGCTTTCCACTATAGGATTGAGGTCTGGAGATTGAGCTGGACAGACAAAATTACTAATTTTATATTCTTCTTAGAATTTTTGTGAAGAAAGATCTTTGTGGACTGGCACATTGTCTTCAATCAAATTTAGGGTATGTTTGGGGTCTTTTTTCTTAAGGAAAGGAGAAAGAGTATTCTTGTATACATTGTTGATGAAATTTTCTGATTTTCTCTGATTAGGAGGCAGAAAGATGAGGGGGAAGTTTTTTCTTGTTGAAAAATTGCAGCCTAAACCATTGTTGATGCTTTTCCACTCTTGAATGTGGGTTGAAGACATTGATCAATATATTTTAACTTGTTTTCTCTGCCAAACCAGAATAGCAGATGAATTCTTTCTCTATCTCAAAGGAAGATCCATCTGACCAGATTATCTTTCTCTAATCCCTAGCAGTCCAGTGAGCATGTTTTTTTTTTTGCTAATTTCAATCATTTTTCTTTATGGGACTTTTTGAGAAAAGGCTTCTTTACAGCAACATGTTTATTGAAACCAAGAAATTGGATATTTTTTTAGATAGCAATTGAGGAAGCAGGAGTTTCCAGTGAATTAGTTATTTCTGGAAGTTTTTTTTGTTTTTTTTTCACTTGATAGAACATCTGCAAGTTAACTGAGGTTGAAACTCTGAAGCTTACAAGGACATCCAGATTGGGGAGCTGTTTCAACAGTACCTTAATCCTTCCAATGTTTGAAAAGTTTAGACATGGTTGAAGGTGTCAGCCAGGCTATTCCAGGAGTCCAGTAAATGATATGTAACTTATAAAACCTGAAATAGTGGGTAAGAATTGTATTTAATGAATATAAATTAATATTTTATTGCATAATAAAATTATATAAGTATTTTATTATATACAAGTGTTATATTAATTTTATTGGTTATATAAATTTTTATATACATTTAAATTTAACATAATATAATATATTCTACAAATAATGACGCATTTTTATGTATTTAATAGTTATAAATTTATATTTAATTAATTGAAAAACATATATTATAATTATAAGTGTAAAATTGACTTATAATATATTTAAATTAATTATTTAAATTTATATATTAAATAACAACTTTCATATAATACTAAACAATAATTAATGACGCTTCTTTTGACCCTTAATTGTGTCAGGAAAAACCAATTAATTAATTTATACTAAATTGAGATTAATTACATGTTTTGTTGCATCAAAGTATTTTTTTGTTTCACTTAAAATATCCTTAAATCAGACTGTACCATCTGTTTGGAATTATTTTTCTCATAGTTCCTATGTTCCAATATTGTTTAGTTATTCACTATTTTACTTACTGATTTGGGAATTAATGGTGGGAAAATTGGATTCTTAATTGGGGTTTTAATTATTTGTTTCATATTTTTCTCTACATTGTTATGTTTCATTTACTCTTTGATATATTTGTTTTATTCTATTCTAATTATTGTATTTACAAATATAGTGGTGCTTCAGAGGACCCATTGCCTATAAAAGGGCCTTGGATAATCCCCTGTAGCATCATCACTTATTATACACTCCACAAATTAAATACAATTTTATTACGTTTATATTCTTTTTATTAGTAATACAATTCTAATTAAAGTTCTATATAAAAATTTAAAGGTTGCTTTAAGTCTGATAGTATATAAAAGTGCTTGCCGCAGAACCCTTACCTTAAATAATATTATTATTAATAAAGCCTAAGTTTTTGTCATCTCTCAAGTTACTCGCCGTTGTTTTCCTTTTAAATAAATTAAATATTCTATTATAGTTTATTTCTTTTATCTTTTCCCTTGTCCTCCTCCTTTTCTCCTCTTTTCCTTACCTTCTTCTAGACGACTGACCAACAACTGGGGACCTTTTCAAACGACGATGACGATCGAGCCTGGCGACGAACGACAAAAAGCACGGACCACCTAGCAAAAACAAAACTTTTGCCGCGACTGTGTTTTGAACTTGGGTTCGATATCTTAGGTTTATATTATATTAATTCTTATATTATTTTGAAGTGATTTTTCGATCACTATAGTAAGTTCACCTTTGCACCTCTCACTCATATTACTATATTTTTACTGCAATAACAGTGATTGTGGCTTAATTGCTGATTCACTGAGTGTAAGTGTTCAATTATTAAATTTTTTTTTCCCTAGTTGACCATTATAGAGTGTTGAATCCTCTTAGTCCTAGAAGAATTGACATTTTTTATTAATACAAATTGAATTATTAATTTAATTTTTTTTTATATTATTAATTATTGTTAATTTTGGTTGACTTAAAAGTACTTTGTGCCTAGTCCCAAATATATTGCCATATTTAATATTGGTAATTAATTGGTTGAATTAACTTGATTGTTTATTCCCAATTTAACCTTGCAATCCATTTTTTTTAAATAAAAATTAATTTTTTATAATTATTACTTTATATTGAAATTTTTTTTTCTATAATTTAATTAATAAAATTTTTTTTATTATTTGGAGCAATTATTAACTAACTTTTATTATTTTTTTTTTAAAAAAATAAGAAGTTAATTAAAATCTTCCCACTAGTATTTCCAACAATTTGGCTGACAAAATGGATAACATGCAAGTGGATGAAATTGAAATTGACTATGATGCTGACACTGTAAGTTCTTCTAAAGTTAGACATAAAAAATCTTATGCTAACACAAAGAATTCACATACTGCAGGATGTGGAAATGACAGGAAATGTAAACAAACCAAACCCCCTTCCCCCAGCACCACAGAAGGAAGTAAAGCCTCTAGTACCTCAAGAAGGTCTTCCAAAAGGCTTCAAAATAAAAAAGCTTCCTCTGCCACAACAAATCAGCAACCTGTCCAGTCATATAAAAGAGTTGAAGACAGAAAATATGACGTACAAAGAAAAGGTAGACACCTTGTGGGATCAGGTTCAAGAACTCAGGAACCAGATTCAGGCCCAGGCCCCTCCTCAGTTGCCTCCCAATCAGCCTCAGCTTCAGGCTCAACCTTCACAGCCACACAGCTCAACCATCCAAAATCCAAATACTATGGAAGTAGAGCAATGTAAATGGGATTATCTAATGAGTCACTACCAACAGAATGTGCAACACCCTCCTCATCATCAGCCTGGCCCATCCAGAACACCCAATTTCCATCCACCTCCTCATCCCTACCAACAAGGCAGGAGAAAGAAGGCTCAAGCACAATCCCAAACCCAGTCCCAGGGGAAGTTTCCTCCTCTGCCATGGTAAGTAATTTGGTTGATAGTCACTTGGGTATGTTTTCTAATAAAACTTCTTCTGCAGGTAATATTATTGAACATGGTGAAAGAACAGTTAAACCTGTTAAAAGACAGCTTCCTGTAACTAGTAGCCCTATTGATGTAATTAGCGAATTGTCATTTGATGAACCTTTACATTTAACTTCTACATCTTTAATTAATCCTTCTCTTGCAATTAAAAATGATTCTGTTCCCCCTGAAATCTATACCTTAATTGAAAAAACTTCTGAGGAAATATTGAAAGATACCCTTGATTTTAATATTGTGAAAGACAAACATATGAGAGATGTGTTAATCCATGAAAATGATAGATTAAATAATTTACACTTGCAATGTAAAGTGAGTTCTTCTGTACAAGATACAGCTTATTTAAAAATCAAAGAAACCTTGAATATTGTTCTTAGTCAACAAAAACAAATAAGAAGTGACCATAGAGCTATCTCAGATAGAAATATCAGTTTACATAAGACCTTGAGTGAATTGAAACCCCTTATTGAGGAAAATTATTCATTCAAGAATGAAATAAAATCTCTGCAAAATGAGTTTAATAAGCTAAAAAATGATTTCCATGCACTAAGTACCAAACACTCAGTTTCTGAGGACAGAAATGTTCTATCCCTTGCAAAAGTAAATGACCAGATGTCTGAAATTCCAAGAATAAGAAACTATGTGTCTGACCTGCAGGAAAAGTTCTCAACCTTAACCATCAATAATGAATTAAATGAGATTTCTGTCAATAAGCTGCATAAAAATAAAGGGAAAAAACCTGGGCAAAGTTCATCCTTTCTTCCCCATATTTCAACCATTAAACAAACTGACAATGAGTCTGTAAAATCTTTTGCTACTAGCAAAAAATCTTGTGATGGTCATGCACCAGCTGTTTCTGTAAATAATGAAATTTCTGAACACCTGGCTAAACTTCAGGAATTATTAATAATGAATAATTCAAACCAAAAAGTGGACCATCCCAGTAGTCAGAAAAATTGGCCTAAGTTAGACCAATATCCTACCTTTGATGGTGATTCTTCCTCTGATTGGCAACACTTTATCCAAAGAATTGATAATTTAAAGAGATCTTATAAACTACCTGATGAGGAAATTGTTTCTAAGCTAATTTCTTATTTTCCAATGTAGCCTTGATGTGGTATGAATCTGTTCTTTTAGATAACAATCATTATACATGGAATGATTGGAAATCCTTGATTGAGAATCAGTTTGGTGGTTCAAAATTAAGGTTAGCTCAACAGAGACTGTATGAGAATACTAGATATGTATCCTCCTCTGTTGAAAAGCCCATTGTTTTTCTGATGAAAATAACTAAAATCCTTAGAGCAATTGATCCAAAGATGGATTATGATATTTGGAGAGATAAAATCTTGTATAAATTACCAAATTCTCTTAGGGATTTGATTGTGGCTAGAACTGAGCATGTAAGGGAAAATTCTTCTTTCATTAATATCTGTAATGAAGTACTGCTCAACCATAGATATGAACCAAAGAATTACCTTGGTAAATCTTATAATGATCAGAATAAACCTTCTATAAAGCTCCCAGAAAAATCTGGTAAACCCTCTGCCCCAGTTGCACCTAAAAAATATGCAACAAATACTTGTTATAAATGTAACAAACCGTGGCAGAAGGGTCATGTTTGTGAAAAGAAAATTCATCTTGTTGAACAAAATGAAGACACTGATGAAGTTGAACTTGATGTCAATAATTCTTCCAGTGACTGTGAAAGTAATATCTCCTATGACAATGAATCTGTTAAAGATGTTTTAATGTTGGAACATGATGTCCATTATTTAAATAATATATCTGAAGATTGTGTATTGAATTTATCTTCAGTAGAAAATGCTGAGATAATTAAAGATATTACTAACAATTCTATTCCTATATCCCCTTTAAAGGCACCTGTTATCATTAATGGTAAAAATGTTGATGTAGTTCTTGATTCTGGTGCTGGAGGAAGTGTAGTATCTGAAAAATCTTTGGCTTCAGTGGATAAGGAATATTTGAGTAAATTATTACCTATAACTTCTGAAAAATGGAGAGGGTATGGTTCTACCTTATTTCCTATTGGCAAATACAAAACCTCTGTATTCTTCAAATATAATGGTGGTTTTGTCAGAGCTGTTTGTGAGTTTGTTGTCATGAAAAATGATAATTTAAGCAATTGGTTTATTATGGGAAATGATATTTTAACCATGTTTGGTGTGAAACTGGACCCAGCAAATAATTGCTTTACCTTAGGAATGAATGGGAAAAGGAAATTCAAAATTTCCTCTCCTAGAACTTCTGGGCATTTGTTGAAATCTTGTAACTCACTGATCCAGTGTAAAGGTAGAACAACAACTGAAATGGATGATTTATTACATGAAATAAATACCTCTTCTTTTGGTGATCAGTTGACTAGTGAACAAAAGGATTCTATTGTTGCCTCTATTACCTCTTTCCCTATGGCTTTTGCTCATGGGTCTCATGTCTTGGGAATTGTTCAGGAAGAGATGAAAATTACCTTATCCTATAATTTGAGTGATATTCCTCCTACCCTTAAGAAAAAACCATATCCTGCTTCTCCATCAAAAAGAAAAGATATTGAAGATAATATTGAAACATTATTGAAAATGAATATCATTGAGAAAGTGGATGTCACCCCCAAATATTGTGTCATCTCCCCAGTCTTGATTTCTTATGAAAAAGATAAAGCTAGATTATGTGGAGATTACAAAGCTTTAAACACTTATACTGTTGATGATATTTATCCTTTACCCAGAATTAATTCAATACATGCTACCTTGCAAGGTGCAAAATTTATTAGTTGTATGGATGGTAATAAAGGTTATCATCAAGTTCCAGTTGAGAAAAATTCTCAAAATTTTTTGTTTATTGCTACTCATATGGGAATATATAAGTATGTTAGGATGCCATTTGGCCCTAAAAATGCTCCTTCAGTTTTCCAGAAAGTCATGGATAACACTTTCCATCAAGAAATTATTGAAGGTTGGCTCATGGTTTATATTGATGATATTATTGTTTTTTCTAAAACTTTTGATGAACATTTGATTCACTTGAATAGAGTTTTCCAAAAAATGGATGAAATCAATATGACCTTATCTTTAAAAAAGTGTAAATTTGGTTTTCAATCTTTGAAAGTCCTTGGCCATGTTGTGTCAGGCTTACAAATTTGTGTAGACCATAATAAAGTTGCTGCCATTCAAAATGTAAAAGCACCAGCTTCTTTAAGAGAAATCCAAAGTTTTTTGGGTATGTGTGGCTATTATAGACAATATATTAAAAATTATCAGGTCATAGCCTTGCCTCTTACAAAACTGACCAGAAAAGATGTTGCTTTTCTCTGGAATAATGACTGTCAAAAAGCTTTTGATACATTAAAAGTTGCTTAATGACAGCCCCTATATTGGCTCTTCCAGATTTTAACAAGCCATTTGTCCTTTATACAGATGCTAGCTTTATTGGTCTGGGTGCTGCCCTTCACCAAAAGCAAATTATTAATGGTAAATCCTCAGAGGTTGTAATTTGTTATATTTCAAGAACCTTAAGAAATAGTGAATTGAAATATGGTGCCACTCAATTGGAGTGCTTAGCAGTTGTTTGGGCTCTTGAGAAACTTCATTACTATTTGGATGACCAAAAATTTGAGTTGGTAACTGACTGTAGTGCTGTGAAATCTCTCTTAAACCTAAAGACACCTAACAGACATATGTTCAGGTGGCAACTTGCTGTTCAAGAATACAGAGGAAGGATGACAATTATCCATAGAGCTGGAAATGTTCACTCTAATGTTGATATGCTCTCCAGATTGCCTCTGCCAAATAATGACTCAAATCCTGCTTATGTACCTGAAGATGATACTGTTCATATCCATGGTATATTTATAGTTGATATGGAAGAGGAGTTATTACAGTTAATACTGGATTCATATGATAAAGATTCTGATTTAAATAAATTTGTTACTATCTTAAATGATCCTAAGAATGCTTCAATTCAAGCATTAATAAAAACTCTTCCTGAAAAGTACCAAAATGCTTTAAATAAAGGAAAGTTCTCTATTGAAGATGGTTATATATATTATAGAAGGAAACTTACCAATGTAATTGTTATTCCTCCTTCAATGAAAGAAACTATCCTCAAACTTTGTCATGATGACATATTAGCTGGTCATTTTGATCTTGAAAAAACATTGATTAGAATCAAAAACACTGCATGGTGGGCTAATATGTCTGAAGACACAAAATTATATGTTGAATCTTGTGATTCCTGCCAAAAATCTAAAAGGTTAACAGGTAAGAGAGCAGGGTTATTACAACATATTGAAGCACCTAGTGCTCCCTGTCAAATCATTAATATGGATTTTGTCACTGGTCTTCCTGTTGCAGGTAAAGACAGCTTTAACTCTTGTTGGGTAATAGTAGATAGATTCACAAAAATGTGCAAATTTATTCCAACCCACAAAGATGTATCCACCAAAGAATTAGCTTTCTTATGGTGGTCTTACATGTTTAATATTATTGGTTTTCCAAAAGCCATTATCTCTGATAGGGATCCAAAATTCACTTCTGAGTTTTGGACCTCTTTGATGGATATTTGTGGCTGTGAGTTGAAATTGTCTACAGCTCACCATCCTCAGACTGATGGTCTAGCTGAAAGAATGATTCAAACTCTGGAAGATATGATTAGAAGGTATTGTGCCTTTGGTTTAGAATATAAAGACAATGACAGATTTACTCATGATTGGGTCACTCTTTTGCCTGGTCTTGAATTTGCATATAATAGCACTGTTCATTATGTCACTGAGAAAAAGCCTTTTGAGCTTTGGTTAGTTTATGTCCCAAACACTCCTGCTCAGATTCTCAATAATAAATTACCTAAGTTGGAACTACACCCTGGTGTAAAATCTTTTATGCAAATGCAACAGCTATGCAGAAAACATGCTCAGAGTTGTATTGATAAAGCATTTGAATATGAAAAGAAAAAATGGGATAAATCCCATAAAGAATACACATTTAACAAGGGTGATGAAGTGTTGATCTCTACTGTCCATTTCAATTTACAAGGTAACCACAAATTAAAAGATCCTTTTGTAGGACCATTTGTTGTTAAAAGAATGGTTGGTGATAATGCAGTAGAAGTTGTATTGTATTCTCCATATGATAGGAAAAATCCTGTCTTTCCCATTTCTTTGCTTAAGCCTTATACTTCCAACAGTGACTTATTTCCAAAAAGAAGAGGAAGACCTAAGAAGAACCCTCAGGAAGTCACAGAAAAAGCAGAAATTGATAAAATTCTCAATGATAGAATTATCACTTCTGAGAGAGGTACTGAATATTTATTGAGATATAAGAACAAATCATCTGAACATGATGCATGGATACCTGGCAAGGAAATTTCAAATCTGCCTACTCTGTTGAATAAATACAAAAAGAAAAAATCTTAGCATTTTTTTTATTGTTTTTTTTAGAGTAAGGGAGTGTCAGCCAGGCTATTCCAGGAGTCTAGTAAATGATATGTAACTTATAAAACCTGAAAGAGTGGGTAAGAATTGTATTTAATGAATATAAATTAATATTTTATTGCATAATAAAATTATATAAGTATTTTATTATATACAAGTGTTATATTAATTTTATTGGTTATATAAATTTTTATATACATTTAAATTTAACATAATATAATATATTCTACAAATAATGGCGCATTTTTATGTATTTAATAATTATAAATTTATATTTAATTAATTGAAAAACATATATTATAATTATAAGTGTAAAATTGACTTATAATATATTTAAATTAATTATTTAAATTTATATATTAAATAACACCTTTCATATAATACTAAACAATAATTAATGACACTTCTTTTGACCCTTAATTGTGTCAGGAAAAACCAATTAATTAATTTATACCAAATTGAGATTAATTACATGTTTTGTTGCGTCAAAGTATTTTTTGTTTCACTTAAAATATCCTTAAATCAGACTGTACCATTTGTTTGGAATTATTTTTCTCATAGTTCCTATGTTCCAATCTTGTTTAGTTATTCACTATTTTTACTTACTGATTTGGGAATTAATGGCGGGAAAATTGGATTCTTAATTGGGGTTTTAATTATTTGTTTCATATTTTTCTCTACATTTTTATGTTTCATTTACTCTTTGATATAATTGTTTTATTCTATTCTAATTATTGTATTTACAAATATAGTGGCGCTTCAGAGGACCCATTGCCTATAAAAGGGCCTTGAATAATCCCCTGTAGCATCATCACTTATTATACACTCCACAAATTAAATACAATTTTATTACGTTTATATTCTTTTTATTAGTAATACAATTCTAATTAAAATTCTATATAAAAATTTAAAGGTTGCTTTAAGTCTGATAGTAATTAAAAGTGTTTGCCGCGCAGAACCCTTACCTTAAGTAATATTATTATTAATAAAGCCTAAGTTTTTTTCATCTCTTAAGTTACTCGCTGTTGTTTTCCTTTTAAATAAATTAAATATTCTATTATAGTTTATTTCTTTTATCTTTTCCCTTGTCCTCCTCCTTTTCTCCTCCTTTTCTCCTCTTTTCCTTACCTTCTTCTAGACGACTGACCGACAGAAGGCCTCAGATCAAACATTTCACAGATTCTCTAGTATGGCACCTTCCCCCTTAGCTAAACTAACAATTTTCCACTTTTTCTCTGATGGGAAGCTTGGGGGGGGTTTTTTTTCATAACCTTTCAACATCTATAAAAAAATTAAAAAAATAGATATAAGAAAAAGAAAGAAGAAAAAAATTAAAGTTAAAATACATTAGCTGTCACCACACAATATGGGGGGCGGACTTGCTAGCGAGTCCGCAACCTTGGACCCAAACTCACCACAGGTTGAACACACATTGAGCTATTGATAAAGGAACCATACAATCAGGGATGAACACCACTCAGCAGAACAGTTTTAGGTGGGTGTTCAAGTAGAGTTCAGTATGGGTTCAGTATGAGTTCAGTCTGAGTTCCATCTGAGTTCCATCTGAGTTCAGGTTGAGGACTTGCTAGCAAGTCCACCCCCTATATTGCGTAGTGTGTAAAAATAAGGTAAAAAAGTGTTGATGATTGGTGTGTGGATGTTGCAATGAGTGTGACAGCACAGTTGGTACAGGAAATATGTGAATTTCTTAAGTGAAATTTGTTCAAAGATTATCAGTAGGGCACTGTACAACATTTTATATTTTTATATCATATCATATAAGATTCATGCCTTCCTCACTCTCAAATTGTGATATATTTACATTAAGCAATATTTTTTATAGATCTTGATCTCCTCTTGGATTCTTATTCTGATCTTGAAGAAGACCTTTTTTTCTTTATCAAAAATGGACAGGACATGTTACCCCCTTCCCAGAAATCCACAAATACTTCATACCTTCAAGTAAACCTATCTACATCCAGTTTTAGACATTTATTCAGCACTTTTCAGGAATGTTTCCCTAAATTGGTTGAGCTTATTCAGGATCACCCTTAGTTTCACATCAATTCTCAAAAAAAAAAAATGTCACCATGGGAAATCAGGGGGTGAACTGCTAGCAGTTCCCTCTCTTTGAAACTTTCAGGAAGAGGTTGGGAAATCATTGGGGAAATTTTTTGAAAGAATTAGGAAACTTTTTTTAAATTATATGAAAAAATTTTGAAAAAAAAGTTTGCCCTAATTTGAGCCTCAATTTATCCCTTCTTGAGCAGAGCTTTGGATTTAAGTTGAGTATCAGTTGGACCAAATTTGAGCAATGGTTGAGCCACAACACTTAAAATACCATAATATTCAATTTTATATCTAGATCCATTTAATGTTGGGAGTTCAGGTTTGATATTAGTAGAAATATCTTAAATGACACATAGTATACTAGGTCTGGAATATTATTTCAATTATCAATTTTATTTCCGCAAATATATAAAAAAGAATACTATTTAAGTCCTTTTTAAAAATTTTATTGATAAAAATATAACTCTGTAAAAGTATTGGCACATAATTTTAAATTTTCTAGACAAAAGTTGATATTGAGCCCTTATAAATAGAAATTTCTCATTGTTCCTTGGAATAAAAAAGTATATGACAATGTTCAAAAAAATTAATGTAGGAGAAAATATATATATATATTTTATAAGGGGAAAAAATAGTAATGTATTTTTTTTTAAATTTACACTATTAAAGAAACTAATTTTAATATATTGGCACATAACTTAGCCTCTAAAATAATGCACTTTTTTAATAATTTATCTGTATTTAGTTATTATTAAAATGTGAGTCAACATTAATTATTAACACACATGAAAAATTCAATTTTGAATATTCATCCAATATTATATATATTCTCTACTTTATTCTCTTTCAAAAATTTGCTCTCACCCTCTCTTTCTTTAAAGTACCACCATCACCATAAAATTCATTTAATTAAAATTTCAAATTTAAGATGCATTGGACAATTCTCTTTAAATTTTAAACCTATTTTTGCAAAAGAAAGATCTGCATTTGATGAAGTATCTGCTCCAGTTATTATGCAACAAGGAAGATCTTTAGTTCATGTTTTTGGATTATTCAAAGAAGGAGAAGCAAAACCTATTGGTGATCTTTCTAAAAAACAGAGAAGCCAAATTGGACAACTACTTGGAGAAATTGGATCTGGATCTCAAATTTTAACTGAGGAAAGGGCTTTAAATCCCCAAATACCTTGTTATTTTTGCTCTTACTTGGTTCTACTTTTAAACAGGCAGTATAGAATTTATGGCCTCCTTTTTTGTTTGACTGATTTTATTAGTCAGGCTAAAGAAGTATTTCTAAATGCTCAAATTGATTTGACACCAATTACACACTACAATCCAACAGTCTTCTTCAATATTCCTCATTCTTGTATTTACACAACTTCTGAAATTTCTGGGAAAAGGGATAATCAAATGGCAAATCTATCTATACATGGTATCAAAACAACTCTTAAAAAGCATCAGATTCAAGCTATCAATTTTATGATAGACAATGAAAATAAATTATCCGAAAAGTTAGAGAACCTGTGGAGGCATGCAGACAACAGCTGGCTGAGAGTAGGTTCTAATAATTATTATGAAAAATTTCTTGAAGAAGAGTTATCCTCTGCAGGAATTGGTTCAATTCTAGCTGATGATATGGGCTTGGGAAAGACCCTCTTAACTCTTGGCTTAACTACTGCAACTCAAAGTGAAGCCAGACGATTCCAACTCTTGGGTGGTGGACAAGAGAAAGATAGGATATCAGCAACTCTCATAATTTTCCCGCTTGCAACATTATCAAACTGGGTCAATGAAATAAGAATTCACTTTGAAGATAATGCACTACCTTTCAAGGTTCTTTATGGGAAGGATTCAAAGAAAATTAATTTTGAGGAGCTTCAGAAACAACTAGTTGTTTTGAATACCTATGAGACAGCAAGTCCATCTTCTTCAAAGAAAACTCCTCAACCTATTCTGCCAGTAACTCATAAGCTCATTTGGTGCAGAATAGTTTTAGATGAGGCTCAGTAAGCATTCATTTGAATTACTAAAATTTTTGAACATTATATTATAAAAGCTGATGAAATGTTTAACATAATTTAAAAGTTTAATCAAGAATCCCCAGTCGCACAAGAATCAGAATATATTGGCCTTGGAGGCTGAGTATCAACTATGCTTGACAGGGACACCACTTCAGAACCAGACAACTGATCTTCAAAGCCTTATATCATTCCTCAGAATTGAAATATGGCAAGAAAACTGGTTTTGGATTAATTTTCTTATGAATGACTTAAACAGAGGAAGCTCTAGCTCAATAAAATTGATAAATACTCTCATGAATGTCATATGCCTGCGGAGGACTAAAGAAGCAATCTTATCACTTCCTCAAAAAATTGAGCAAGGAATATCTGTAGAATTATCAGAAACTTGGCACTCAAAACTTACAAAGCTTCAAGAACTTTTTTCTGAGTATTATGGGCCTTCTCAAAACACAAACCTCCCTTGGGACTCAGCTGAGTTTCTCCGAGAACTGTCAATTTTACAGCAATTTTGTAACCACCCTGTCTACAAAAACCCAGATCAACCTCCAACATTTCCTTTCACATGGAAACGTTCAGCAAAGATTATACATCTAATCAGTAATTTAAAAATTTTCTTAAGGGGAGAAAGGGGGATAATTTGTCCCAAGGCTGTTATATTTTCAGAATATGCAGACTTTTTGGAAATGTAAGTATAATTCTATTAATTATCTCAATCACTTATTTTTAGCTTAAACAACATTTCAATATTCTATACATTGAAACAGTATAAAAAAGGCTTTAGATGACCATGGAATTAGCTACACAGAGCTTGTAGGAAAGTTGAGCATGAAAAAAAGGGATGAAAATCTGGACAAATTTGAAAATGATGAAAGATGTCAAGTTTTTCTTGGTACAATCAAGGCTTCAAGAGTTGGAATAGACTTGAGGTGTGCACAAAATGTATATATAATGGTAAGTCAAAGAGTCTTATATTGAAATAAAAAAGGTTGAAAAAAGAATTTGTTTAAAATATTGAAACAGGAGCCTGATTGTAATCCAGAAGTTGAACAGCAAGCAGTTGATTGTCTATATAGAATGGGCCAACAAATTGAAGTTCATGTACAGAAGTATTTTGTAAGAAGAAGTATTGAATTCAGAATTTATAAGATACAAAGAAAAAATATTGAGCTATCAATTTATGTGAAATTTTCTTTAAATAAAGTTGCATCATAGCTAAAAATATTTATCTGTTCTAATTTTTTAAGGCAAAGTGTCCCAAACATTGGAAACGAGGAATATGAGTCTGCTAGATTATTGATTAGGGAATTCATCAATAACTCACATTAGAATTTGAAATTTGTTCAAGTATGTAGGAAATGTTTATTGGGGCTTGACAATTAAGAAGTCTTAATTGTTGAGGATTAAGAGAAGCGAGATATAATGAAGAATAGCAGTCACTTGACAAACCCCTGGGGACTGGAAAAGAATTAAAGTGAGTCTTGATTGAGGATACCAAATTAAATCTATCATATAATGCCAAGTTATTAAGTATTTTTCCTGGATAAGAGGAATTTTCTTGGATTTGAATGTGTTTCTGGTCAAGATTTTGTGCAAGTCTTGAGAATTCTTCAGATCTCCATGGCAATAAAATCCGCTTAAAAGAACCTTCATCATCGATTTCGGTGTCTGAGCAACATTTGACATTTTTGAAAAGATTCTCATAGGTTTTACCACTTGGAAGTTGTTTAAGAAGGTGAGTTTGGTTAAAAGAACTCTAAAAAGATTGTCAAATTTATTTAAGCTTGTGTAAAAAATAAGATAAAATTATTAGTTCTTACTTTCTTTTTTATTTTATATTTATACTTTCTTATTTTAACTATTTCACAGA
This sequence comes from Hemileia vastatrix, assembly GCA_030280995.1. Taxonomy (NCBI): domain Eukaryota; kingdom Fungi; phylum Basidiomycota; class Pucciniomycetes; order Pucciniales; family Zaghouaniaceae; genus Hemileia; species Hemileia vastatrix. The sequence goes on from JASXTE010000001.1 coordinate 46,451,134, forward strand.
AACTATTAGAATCTTTTCTGAGTCATAATTTATCAGCATAACCTATAAACCAGCAGTGAAGAAAACCCATTTGATTTAGGTAGGAAATATGAGTAGAGTCCAATGTATTAGAAACTAAATAATTAGTTTCCAAAGCTTTATCCCAGTGCTTAATAATAATTTTTGCCAAGACTTTATTCCACTTGTGAAACCAATCAAGATTCCAAGCAAATTTTTTCCCAGGAAAGTTGCATTGATGAAGAAAGTGGATAAAAGCATCATGGAATATAGCAGGGATTGGTTCAGAAACATGGCAATTTCATTCAGGATATGGCAAATTAATATCAATGTTGAGAGAGCTTATATTGAACAATGAAAACCTATGTAGTTCTTCTTTGGTTGGGTTTAGCTTCCATTCATTAGACTGAGGTGAAATATTTAAAAGAACACGACAGAAATAGTAAATAGACCTGCAAAAATGAGAAGTTGATCAAGGGAGTATCTCATTGAATCTTTTATTAAGTACATGGGTATTAGTAGGTATTTTTCCCTGAGGAAAATAAGAACAACTAGAGCTCATAATATATGTTATGAAAAGAAAAATGAAAAAAATATAAAATTTTGAAAGGATATGGCAACAAAAACACTACTATAATAAATATTTTATTTTGAAAATAATTAATAATGAAGAGTTGAGTGGATGGACAGATGAGCTTTCTCATGAATATCTTTCTCTATAAAATATGGATATCTATGTATTCCCAGAATTAATTCAAAAGGAAATAACTCAGCTGTAATAGAAAATTATTGCATGATAAACGGGTAAAAATATAATGCAGAATCATTTTGATTTTTTAACCTATGTTGATAATATTTTAATGCAAATAATGACCTTATTTGAGCTTGTTGATTGTGCTGACAAACTTATTTTAAAAATTTATATTAACACCTTATTTGTATGTATATAGTTCATTTACCAAGATTAATTGGAAACCATACCACTTTTTCAGAGTTTGGAATAAGCAACTTAATGTAAAAATTCTGTTTTTTGGATTCTGGAAGCTTTACTTTGATGACCTCTAAGATTTTAAAATTTAAAATAATATATTTTGTTGAAAAAATATTTATTTTTCAGACTGTAATTCTGTCAGTGTATCTAGTATTTAAGTATGATATAATAGTATTTATTTATGGTCCTACTACTTATTAATAAATGATTTAGTGATTAGACCTCAGGAGAAGACTAATAAAATATTTATACTCAAATAAAACTCACAATACTTGGATTTAAATGTGTGCTAGTGGTGAAAAATAGATGAATATAATATAGTTATAGCTTATACAAACATAATATCAATTTATAATGGATTTATAATATATATTTTAATAATAATAATTGTGTTATAATGTTTGTTTGAATTGTAGTAAGTGAATGATGTCTAATAACCATCAAAATCCTCTCTTACTTATACCAAAATCCACTGGAGTGCACAGACCTTCAATCCAGATGATGTCACTGCTATCCCCAGCAATTACAGCACTTTGAGGGCCCATAATCTCCCCATGGAGTCCACTTCAAGCAGATTCAACACCCAGACCTCCAGTAAGGACCTTCCATCACAATTAATGATAACACAGACCCATACCATAAGTAGAAAATCCAGATAAAAGCGGATACCATAAAGAAAAAGGTAAAATAACTCATCCAAAGAGGATATAATGAAACCCAAAGTATATAAAGGAAAAAAATGAAATTTTCAAGCCTCCAATAACATCCCCAATCATCCATATTAACCCAGAAATGACCTCCCAACCCATAAATCCATGAATATCCATCCAGGGAAGCAGATTAAGTTGTCCAGACTGACTGTATGCGCCTGAAATAGATGTTTATGCTTCTGTAGGCATTGTGAGTCCACTGGATACATCCATATGACCTAAAATAAGCAGAAAAACAAAGTTTATAGGCTATTAAGAGGCTAAAACCCACTTATATACCTAAATATACATAATATACTGCATATTTCACTGAATATGAGATTTATGTATACATATAAGCTTATGTATGTCAATAATTACTTAATATCACTTAAGATAAGTATATTATGACTCTATTAACACCTTAATAACTATTATTAGGCTATGGATAAGCTATTTAAACTACTATAATTTATATAATAGAGTAATAATTATATATATATGTAATATAATCATATATATTATTATTTTAACCTTATTTTTAAGATAAAAGCTTAATGTACTCAAGTTTATCTTATTTTAAGTATAAGAAATACTCAGTCCTAGGTATATCTAGGCTGACAAATTCTATATTGTGAAAAATAAATATTATAAATTTTTTTATATCTTATAGTGATTATTAGTGAAAACCTCTCTGTTACTTGGCAGAATTTTATTAATGCAGGTGATTGTAGAAAAAAAACCGCAACACTTAAATAAATTTATTATTATAAATTAAATGGTATTATTTTGATTCAAGTTATATCATATTTTCTCCTATATTTAAAAATGCAATTAATTTGTATTCTCTTATAGTATTATGCTTTGTGCAAAATAAGCTGTTTGATAAAAATGTATGCAACATTGTAAAATGTAGCCAGTCTGAAACATTTTGCTGATGCACAGTATGGATAACTACTTAATGCATGGTTGATATGCATGAAACAAACATTTAAGGAAATCCATGGTAACCAAGTTGTTGATAAACATCTTGAGACGTAAAAATTAGCTTATTTAGTAAGTGCTTAACAATAAATAAATAGTTTGTTCAATTTCTACCATCCAGTAACATATTTCTTATATCCAGAAGTCTTAAAATGCCACCATTTTTTTGCGTTTGTAAATGTGAAGAGCTTGGATGCTCATCAAGAAAGAATCAGACCTCATTGGGAAGCTTTGAAGTTGGTTTAGCTTTCAAAACATCCCAGTCATACTCCAAAAATGAAGAGTAGAAATCTCAAAGCACAAATGGCTGGTACATCAAGCACTTCACCTAACTTAGGATCCAACATCCAAGATCTTGTAAGACATAAATATTTGGTAAATAAAGAGAAATTATGTTTCAATTAATCTCTATTTTTTTCTTTGCTTAGGGGCAGCCTGTTTTGGAAACAATTCAATCTCTACCACGGTCAAAAAATTTGAATTTGGAAGAGCTTTATAGCCAAAAGATAATGTGGCAAGCAGCAAAACTTTCTCTTATCCATCATTTAAGCAAAGAAGTTTGTGCTGAATTATTGCATGATGAAGTCAACAAACTCAAACTTCTTAGTGACGCAGGTAAACTAGATGCTAGCAGAATCATCAGCCTGATTCCCTTTCTATAGAGACAGTTTTTAGACAATTGCAACTCAATATATTATTTGTCACCAAGACATGCTGTGCTAAGTTCTTTGCTCTTTATTAGTATATCCCCAAACACCAACCATTGATCTTATCTTGTACTCAACCTTTTTATTCATCCTCAAAGCGCTATTTGAAAGATTTAGGACAGAGAGAAGAAACTTTCAATTGTGATTAAAGTTTGTATTTGGCTAAGTACAAACAAGAAGAAGCAACCTACAATCCTCGTAAAACATTTCATCACAACAGTTTGATTGAATGGCTTTCAGGAAAGCTTAAACTAATCAAATTCGAGACACTGATTGAGAATAAAAATGATTTTCTAGAAAACATGGAAAGGGATGTGATGATAGATGTATATGATGGTTTTGTATGGAAAAATTTTCCAGATATTTCTACGACTCAAAATAGAAGTGTTTATGGATATACAAAAACACAATATAATTTAATGTTTAGTTTATATGTTGACTGGTTTAGGCCGGGTGGCAATCATATTGGAGGTCATCAGAAACCTGTGGGTAATATCTTGTTGGTGTGTATGAACTTGCCTACAGAAGATCAATATAAAACCAAAAATCTATTTTTGTATGCTATTATTCCTGGTCCAACTGAGCCAACAAGTGAAAAAATAAATCATCTTCTGAAGCCTCTTGTCAATGAACTAAAGACTCTATTGGATGGAATATTTATTGAAAAAACACCTCACTATCCACAAGGCCAAAAAATAAGGGCTGCATTATTCTGTTTTATAGGAGACATTCCAGAGATGCGAAAGATTTCTGGTTTTGCAAGTCACTCAGCCACTAATCTCTGTTCTGTCTGTCATATTTCAAAATATGAAATTGGTGAGCATCAAGTCAAAAAAATTTCCTTACGTACTCATGAGGATCATACGCACTGGGCAGAGACGTGGAAAAGTGTCAGTCACATTGGGAGAAGTTATCTATTGTTAGGAGTCATGGGGTTTGATGGAGTGAGCTGAATAACCTTGTATACTGGTATCCTACGGAATATTGCTCAATTTACTTGATGCATTCACACATGCTTGGAAATCTTAAAGATCACAGTCTAACTTTTTATCTAATACAAAATCCCGCAATCAACCTAGAAAAAAATCTGACAAAGGAAAAAAATTGGCATGTAAGAAGAGACAATGATGATGCACTTTCTGATATATTTCTAAAAAAGAAATATAAAAAACGTAGAAGCAGCTTGATCAGCACTGATGCCGATAATATTGAACCAGTGGGACAGCATAAAAGACTACAATATACAAGTACAACGAGACCCTCACAAAGATATCTTAGAATGGATAGTGGAGGAGCTGCATCAGAAGGATCAAAAAGCAGGACAAAGTCATCAAGTTCTGAACATCACTTTCAAAACTTAGAGTTTGGCTCTGAACATGCTTCTGAAAGTGGAAGTCAACATTGGACCTATAACTTAAGGCAAAAAAGTATTAGTATATCCAAAAGTGAAAGATCTAATTCATCCCTTGAGACTATTAGAAGTAAGGAAGATAAAAAGAAGTGCAAAAAGAAAGAAAGCAAAAGAACTATAAATCCACAATTGTCAGCCACTGAGCTAGAGGCAGTGTGGAATGTGATTGAGCAAACAAAAAAACCTTCCTGGATTTCACAAGTGCCAAAACAAGTAGGATCTAAAAAGTTAGGTTCCCTCAAAGCTGCGGACTGGAATGTACTTTATACTGTTTACTTTCCTTTGTCACTTATCCCCCTTTGGGTAGAAAAATTAAATCAAGCCAAGACATCAGTGACGTCAGACCACAAACCTAGAGAATATTATCTTCTCAAATCACTCACCACTTTAAGTTCAATTACCAACTTTTTGACTTTAAAAAATGTGTCCGCCAATGAAGTTGATGAATTAAAACAACTGTAATTGGCGTATTGTAACTGCTTGGAAGAAGGTTGGAAAAATATCAGCTTTAAGCCAAATCTTCATTTCACTCAACATTTTCCAGAAATCATTAAAAGTTTTTGTCCACCCGTAGGTATGGCTACTTGGGCTGCTGAAAGAGTTAATGGTATATTATTGGAAATTCCAAACAATCATCATCCAGGCATTTAGTTTGGTAATTGGGTGCTTAAAAATGCAAATGAGATAATTTATTTTTATTGAATATAGAAGAAATACCACGGACCATGCTCAAGCACTGGCATCAGAAGTCTAGGGTATTGGAACTAGGTGAAGCTGAAGATGATGCTCAGTATGGATCTAATATTAAAAAAATTGAGCACAATACAAAAAAAAGACGTTTCCATTTAACTGAGGCATTATTTACAAAATGGGTAAGGGCATGCTTAAGAAAAGAGACATCTAAATGGGCTTTGTTACCATCAGAGAAGGTAGGAGACTGGGTAGTTGAAAATATAGCAAGAATATTGGTTCATGGAAAGTGTTATACGACTCATGACCAGAATCCTGGGAGTTCTACCATTGAATTCTACTTTGGAAAAGATAGTCAGTCTGGGAATATTGATCAGATTTTTAGTTCAAAGGATGATAATGAAAAAGTCTATCTAATTGTTAGTCCATTTAAAGAGCTTATACCAGAAGATACAAAAAAGGATCCCTATGAGGCATTTCCACAAGTGCATTTCCAATTAGTAAGAGTTGAAAAATTGACACAAATTGTGATTAATCAAGATTCAATTATTAGAAATGCCACCACTTTACAGCACCAAAGGGGAATGTTTGGAATAAAGTATGATGTTATCACTGCTGTTGGACTTCAGACACTAGTAAGTAAAAAATTAAACAAAATGGACATTTTATTTTTGTTAATATATTTGAAATTATTTAGAATTGGTAAGAATTTGGAGGATTTAGAAAGTTTGTAATAGATCTTTGGAACAGCTAGATGCAAGATTAATAAATAAAACTTTTTGAGATTTTGCCTAAATGTTTAAGCCAACAATAACAAGGAAATTCTTTACAGTTTAGAAACCCTGCTATTAATGAGTGAAATATTATTGTAAATGTAATTTCAACTAAAAGGAATTCAATGTACTATACAAAGTCTACCTATACTTGAAAAATAGTATAAATAGTTCAGAACCAGGGTTGAAAAATCTAAGGACCATATTTTTCAAGCCAATAAAACTGAGTTTTCCACTAATTTTTTCACTTGAATATTTTATTCATTAAACTCACAATTGAAATGTATAAATAATTTCTCTTTAATATTATCTTGTCTATATTCTGAAAGTTAATAATTTTTGTTTTATTTTTTATAAAGCACAGAATGTCTAATACTGGTGATGCCATGCAGGTTGATCCCCCATTAGCAAGTAATGTTGGAGGGCAAAATAATCCTCCCCCTAAAAATCTGTCAGCCTGTATATCTCCAGGACTGAGTAAAAAGTACTTATAAGTTATGTTAAACACATGAACTATACATGGGAATAATAAATAAGAGTACACAAATAGTATACATAAGTAAAATTATGATAATACACAAAAAAAATGCCATTATAACACCTTATATACACGCATATATCCACCTTTTATAGGTCTTATGTACTTAATATTAAGTTGGAATATGTTAGGGTAATCTTAAGAACCTTAAGTATAAGGCTACATAATTTTTAAGTACACTTAAAGCTGTTATATTCATTGTTTTATGCAAAAAACAAGAAATGCGCTTTATTTCACTTAAAAGTTGACTATATGCGCTATAAAATTGAGAATATCAAAATTGCGCTTTGACAGATCAATTGGGCTCATTTAGAACTATTGATTTGGCTATTTAAATGCATAAAAATAACACTTTTCAAATTTGGTGTTTTTTATGCCAGAAATGGCTTCTGTGTACTGGCCACATACTGCCTGCTTTTTTCCCGTGTGAATAGCTTCATTTTTAGCAAAGTTAGCTTTTTCACACTATAATTACCCCACATTCTACGCCCACTGTGGGGAAACACACTAAAATAGGCGACAGGCGCTTATTTAGTGTCCTAGCTTAATTAATAATGCATTGACCTTGTTTATATGCACTAATTTCATTAATAACCTCACTCTTGGCACTTTATTTCATCACCACGCTTAAATTTGCCTAATTTTAGTCAAGGATTTACCCGTGCAAGCGCCTGCCAAGAACTGCATGTAGTTACCCCACATCTCACGCTCTTTTTTAAGTTTTTGGGTGGTTTCTCAGTCAATTTTGGTTATTTTTGAATGGGAATTTCACGTAGTATAATGTCAGGATTAGCCCCATTATTTCTACAGTCAATCCCCCTTATTATTAAGCTATTATTAACCTTAAAAGTCTCCTTTAGTCCTTAATATTATTGTTTTATACGCATATACTCTCTTTTTGTCTTTTTCTTTAATTTTGATGGATTTCCCTTATTATTTCAGGATTTTGGCGGTTATTACTCTTCTAATTATGTCATGGGTCACTGGGAATGTTGATGGGAATGTCTATTAGTTGTTTAGAGGCGTGATTAACTGTGTATTGGGTGGTACATCAAGGGAATCATTGGGGAACTCAGTGTGTATAAAAGGAGGAGGTTTTTGGGTTGTATTTCTTCATTCTTTATCATTACAATTAACCAATATAACCAAACCAATTACAATACATATCAATTAGTACTTTTATAAGACTTTTGAATAGTATCTGAATTTCTATAATCTATTTTTCTACCAACTATAAAGATTGTAAGCCATATATAAGAATAGTGAGAATTTTATTACTGAGACCTTTATATTTGATTATATTTTACAACTTAGTGGATTAGAACTACAGTATTCATATAGGACCATTAAAATCTTCTAGACAACTGACTATTCAAGCTAGTTCACGTCCTTGTACTTGACCTTAGCCTGACAAAATCCTAGAATGCCTCAATTGGGTCCTGCTCCCCCTGAAAATCCTAGTGAAATTCCAGGTAAACCCTAACCTCCTCCTCAGTCTTCATCAGATCACCAAAGTTGATCAACTGATTACTCTTCTAATATCACAAATACAGATGGTCAATCCGCACCTGGTAATTTTCAGCAGCAAGCAGAAAGTGTAGGTAATGATTGGGCTAGTATGTTGTTGAATCAGTTTCTTGGAAGCGGTGGGGGATCCACTTCTACTAACCCAGCAGCCAGTACCAGTGGACCTGGTGAGCAAACTTTTTCAACATGCTTTTATGTTTTAAAATAGGTTTACCAATTTTTATTTTCAAAAATTTGCAGTTAATCCCTCTCTTATAATTTGAACTACTGATCAGCGCAGAATACTTGATGCTGAGTCACTTCAAAATGACCAAAACTTGCAAGTGGTTAGAAGCATAGTTACAAGGTGTGATGTACCAAGGAGCTCAGATTCTATTAACCAAAATATCTATCACTTTTTGAAGTTCTGTCTTGGTGGACCCATTAATGTATCTGAGTTTCCTATAGGCCCAACAAATGAAGAGCTTACAAATTGGAAAAGTTGGTATGAGTACAAGCTATTGACAATTAAAAAAGCATTAAAACAGGTTCAAAATGCACCACAGGCAACTTCAGCTGCTGATCGTCATTTTATTTTAACAAATACTGCTATATTCTTATGTTCCAAAATTCATATACCAACTTTTATTTCAACCCCTGAGCCCCGAGGACTAAAGGGAGGAGCTTCTGTACCAATCTCTTTAAAATAAAATTTAGAATGAGAGCTTTAAGAGAAAGGATTTTGTTGACTCGCTTTTGATTGGAACTGTCAAAATTTTTCTGAGTCACTATGGAATCAAGTAATGGGGAGTGTAGTATCAGACCATTGTACTAAGTGGCTCTCAACATTGAAAAATATTGATTCAGAAAAACTCAGGTTTACACCAATCATCGTCAAGCAATGGGTGGTCAAAAAGGGAAAGGAGATTTTAAAGGTGGCTGGTCAAAACAGTGAGGTGATTGAGGCAAGTAGAAAGGAAAAGATTTCAAGAGCACAGATAAAGGGTTATCAAACAAAGGTATTTATTCAAAGCAAAAATATCTAAAGAAAGTCTTTTAATAATTTGATTTTATTTTAGATTTCAAAAAACTGTTACGACATAGCAAGAAAAAAGTGCATTGATCAGCCAGGCTTTGTAGCACTTTTTTATGATACAAGTCTCATGTCTGATTTAGAAGAATCCCCACCCCATACAGAAGAGAATTGTCCTAAACAAGTAGTTCCTGGATGGAGAAATTCAAAACTCAATGAAATTTTAGATAAAATGGACAACTTGACTAAAAGGACAGCCCATTCAAATGTTGAAATGGCTTCAATGAAGAAACTTTATGATCAATCAACTAAAAAGACAGCTTCAACAGATGGTATCTTGAATGTGCCCAAATTTCTGCCAAAAAACTGCTATTCACCTGGATTTTAGCAAATTTGTCAGTTAATGAGAGGGAGTTACTTGAGGTTTGAGAAGATATAGATTTTGCCAAAGTTGATGAAGCACTAGATCGAGCAGCAGCACCTTAAATTTTTTACCCCACTGGTAACCATGTATATAGAGTGATATTAATCAGTATTTAAAAATAACAATATTATTCTTTTTTATAAAAAATTCCAATTGATGTATAAGATAAAAGAGAGCAAAATAATTAAAGATTATAAAAATATTGAGGATAGAAAAACAGATATGTATATTTTTAAAATTTTAAGACATGATAATTGTTTTGATTAAATAAATGTGAAATTTTTTTATGCACAATATATGAACTTGAAATAAATTAAATTGAATCTCTTCTCAGATACTTACAACAAGATCAAATTTAAGCCTAAAACAAGAATAGAATTAGACTCTGAATTTCATTTTAAAATACCTGCTTTTCAATAATTATAATTGCTTTTTTATTGGCTAAACACTACCAACAATTAGTATAAAAATGCAAATGTGAAAAATTTATGAAATTGAACACCATCCCTCACAAAAAAAAACATCATTAAAGGCACTCAATAATCCATTACCATAGTAAATAAACAAAACATATACAAAAAATTAAAGCATTCAACCAATGGGAATTCATTTTCACAAGGATCTTAAGAATTTTTTTTTAAACTTCATTTATTGCAACAATAATTGAAAATTATTAATCATTAAAAACCAAAAAATCATCAATTTATATTTAATTTTCATGTCTTAATAAAATATAAGAGGCTTTAATATCATGTAATTGATAAAAATACTTCAGTAGAATTTAAGTATTGTGCTATGTGTCCAGTACAAGTTTGGCCGAACTTGCACTGGACACTCTGGCCAAGACAACTGACTAAAAATTGCAAGCAAAACCAAAAATAATGGCCCATATAATTAAGATAATTGATGGCATCAAATTGTTTTTTGGTAAATATGTCCAGCACAAGCTTGGCCAAACTTGTGCTGGACACTTTTCCAATTTGAAGTTGGTAAGGTGCATGTTTTTTTAAGACAAGTGAGGTGTTCCTCATAAAGGTGTCCATCAAAAGTTTGTCCAAACTTGTGCTGGAAATTTTGGTCATGGACAGTAACTTATTACTTCAAGGAAAGTAAATAAAAATAGGCTATAACATGAAGATATTTGATGCCATCAAAATGTTTTTTTGTTAAAGGTGTCCAGCACAAGTTCGGCCAAACTTGTGCTGGACACTTTTATGAGTAACACCTCATTTCTCTTAAAAAAAAATACACCTTACAAACTTCATATAGCAAAGGTTTCCAGCACAAATTTGGCTGAACTTGTTCTGGAAACTTTGTCCAAGACAAGTGACTAAAAATTCCAAGGAAAACCAAAAAAATAGCCCATATAATTAAGATAATTGATGGCATAAAATTGTTTTTTGGTAAATATGTCCAGAAAAAGTTCGGCCGAACTTATGCTGGACACTTTTCCAATTTGAAGTTGGTAAGGTGCATGTTTTTTTAAGAGAAGTGAGGTTTTCCTCATAAAGGGTCCAGCACAAGTTCGGCCTAACTTGTGCTGGACACTTTTACCAAAAAAAAAATTGATGCCATCAAATATCTTCATTTTCTAGCCTAATTTTTTTAATTTCCTTGAAGTAATAAGTTACTGTCCATGACCAAAGTGTCCAGCATAAGTTTGACCAAACTTGTGCTGGACACTTTGGCCAAGACTAGTGACTAAAAATTCCAAGGAAAACCAAAAATCAATGGGCTATAAAACGAAGTTAATTGATGGAATCAATATTTCTTTTGATAAATATGTCCAGCACAAGTTCTGCCAAACTTGTGCTGGACACTTTTACCAAATAAAAAATTTGATGCCATAAAATATCTTCATGTTATAGCCTATTTTTATTTAATTTCCTTGAAGTAATAAGTTACTGTCCATGACCAAAGTGTCCAGCACAAGTTTGGCCAAACTTATGCTGGACACTTTTCTAATTTGAAGTTGGTAAGGTGCATATTTTTTTAAGATAAGTGAGTTTTTCCTCATATAAGTGTCCAGCACAAATTTGGCCAAACTTTTGCTGGACATTTTTATCATGGACAGTAACATATTACTTCAAGGAAATTAAATAAAAATAGGCTATAACATGAAGATATTTGATGGCATCAAATTTTTTTTTGGTAAAAGTGTCCAGCACAAGTTCGGCCAAACTTGTGCTGGACACTTTTATGAGGAACACCTCATTTCTCTTAAAAAAACATACACCTTACCAACTTCAAATTAGAAAAGTGTCCAGCACAAGTTTGTCTGAACTTATTCTGGACACTTTGGCCAAGACAAGTGACTAAAAATTGCAAGGAAAACCAAAGAAATAGCCCATATAATTAAGATAATTGATGGCATCAAATTGTTTTTTGGTAAAAGTGTCCAGCACAAGTTTGGCCAAACTTATTCTGGACACTTTTCCAATTTGAAGTTGGTAAGGTGCATGTTTTTTTAAGAGAAGTGAGGTGTTCCTCATAAAAGTGTGTAGCACAAGTTTGGCTGAACTTGTGCTGGACACATTTTCAACATGAATTTGGTAAGGTGCATGTTTATTTAAGAGAAGTGAGGTGTTCCTCATAAAAGTGTCCAGCACAAGTTTGGCCAAACTTTTGCTGGAGACTTTTACCAAAAACAAACTTTGATGCCATCAAGTATCTTAATTTTATAGCCTATCTTTATTTTATTTCCTTGAAGTAATAAGTTACTGTCCATGACCAAAGTGTCCAGCACAATTTTGGCCAAACCTATGATGGAAACTTCTCTAATTTGAAGTTGGTAAGGTGCATGTTTTTTTAAGAGAAGTGAGGTTTTCCTCATAAAAGTGTCCAGCACAGGTTTGGCCAAACTTGTGATGGACAATTTACTCAAAACAGTTTGATGAAATCAATTGTCTACATATTCCTTACCATTGTCTTTTGGTAAAGAGGGAAATCTTTAGCTATTTGTAGTTATTTTGAGTATATTATGAGTAGTTGATATTTCAATTTTGAGGTAAAAGAGTACAATATTTTTTTCAATTACTAGTAATTTATTTCCCTCAATTTTTCTAAGATATTGGTTATAATTTTTATAACACCTATTCCTAATATTCCTTTTTGATTTGATTATTTTTTTGTAGTCCTTATTTAAAGGTTTTTACTATTTTATCAACCAAGCTTTACATCAATGTAAAAAATTCCCTGATTAATCCTGCTATATTTTTTTGACTATTCCTATTCAATAATAGCTCAATTTAGAAACATATATCCAGTATCTATTTTCTTTTTCAACTTAGTTATCTCAGTAGAACATGTTCATCAATTGCTATTGAATGATGTTTACAGTATGGAACCTTGTACAAATCTGTAAAAATACTTTTAAAAAATTGTGACTTTGGTACTTGGTTATTGGATTTTATAAGGCAATAATTTCAAATAATTTTATACTTTATTCATATGCTAAGATTCTTAAGTGTTTCTATTTCCGATTTATTATATAAATTTAACTTAAACTAAGTTTAGACTAGGTTTGTGCCAGGGGGTGCCAGCGCAGCCCAAACAAGCTCCTATCATAGAATAAATTAATTTTTTTTAATAATTTTATATAATACTATTTAGTGTTAACTTTTTTTATCCCCTTTTTTTAAATTATCTTTTTCCTTTGTTTTTGTCCCCTATTTTTTATAACACAGAAAGATGCCAAAATTTCCAATAATAGATCCCTTTCTCATATTGCATGATTTCGATATTTACAATTTAATTTAAATATTTAAATTAGTTAAACTTACATTCTCAACTATTTACCCTTTGCGATTTTCAAATTGTAAATTGGACATTTTCATTGTTTTTCATACTTTAAAGCCCCCAATGTTTATGTCTAGTTACTTCCCTTTCCCTATTAACCCCATTAATATCATCAGACTATTTTCCAATATTCTCGCTAGCTTGATCCCATTGTAAAAGAACCCCTATCAAAAACCTGCTTCTGGTAATATATAAACCCTCTTTTTTTTACCACATTTCTCAATTCGTTTATTTCTTTCAATTTTACTACTATTATCTTTTGGTTATCACAATTATCTGTGTTAGTACAGCTTAAAAATACAAATAGTAATATATATTTTTTATCTCTTTATTACCTTGATATAAGAATTTTATATTTTGTAAAAGTAATAAGTCATTAAATGCCTTGTGATAAACAGACACCTCCTTTATGTAAGATCTATTGCTTTATCTCTTATATCTTCTTAGAATAACTTTTCTTTTCCATTAATATATTTGATATATTAGCACCAAGTAGTTATTTGACAAAATCTCATCAGAATCCTTCATACTCAAGAAACAACCACCTCTAAGCATGTCTCCAAACCCCCCTTCTCTTGCCAACAAAAGGACTGAAATTACCCAATCTCAATATGGAAAGATAATTGAATTTTCTAAAGGCAAAACTGAAGAACTACTGTCAACTCTTAGCGAGAAGCCTTTTCAATCTTATATTTTGAATGCCTACAACAATGTGCTTGAATACATTGATGACCTAGAAAAATGTAAGTAATTATTTTATATTAAATTCTTTAAACTCTGTAGGATAGATTATTAAACCTTTTTCTTTAAAACTTATTCAAATTCAGCTTATGAAAAAGGTATCATTCCTCCTGATGTAATTATCATCAAAGATGATGATGATAATGAAATACCTGATGCTGAAGGCTATGCATCAACATCTTGAGGGGGAGATAAGACTATTCTTTGACATTCAAAAAGAATGAGACTTTCTAGGGGCTCTAGTTTTGCCAGTGCTACTAAAACCCCTCCTGACAAGGATTCCTCTTACTCAACATCTCGAAAATATAAACAAACTAGCCAAAATGTGTCAAAAGGGTATGTCATTTCTTTCATGAGTAATATAGAAATCAATTTTATATTAGTGTTTAAAGCTATCTCCAAATTTTTTACTTTATTATTTATTATTTCTTGTCTTTTTCTTATCTTTTAATCCAGCTCTAAAAACTATGATCACTCCAAAGTGTCAACTAATAGCAAATCTTTCTCTAATGAAGAAGAAGTAGAAGAAGATGATGATGATGAGGTTTCAAAATATGAAGCTTCTCTAACTCAAAAAGATGATGAAGCTGCTTCTGATGATGAGGTTGAGAAAACACCCAGTGAAGAAATTGATCCACCTAGCTAGCCACACAAAAATCCTTCAAGTTCAAAGAAACAGCTTATAGTTGCCGTATCTTCAAAATCTAAAATTTAAATTCTGAAAACCCTACGGTCTCTATCATAATCGATAAAAATTGCTAATAACTCCCTTCCTTATACTCCAACAATGATTGGCAACTCAAAATTACATAAGCAAATAGCTGAAATTCATCTATTTTTTGAAGGTAGAATCAATGGTCAAAAGGTACTTAGGACATGGCCAGAAATCAATCAGTTATTTGAAATCTGTTTGTCTTTTTCTCTTTAAAAGCCACACAAAATTTCGCACAAATTCAATTTTCTATGGATTAAATCTGCTCATGATGAAATGCTTACAGAAATTAATGAACTCTGTATGTATCACTTACTTGAAGTTTGTTAATTTATTTTATGATAACTAATTGTTTTGTTATTTTTTTAGCTTTGGATTTTATTAATGTTGACAATTTGCAGATCTGGGTGGTCAATAATTTGAACTTTGAAAATTTGGAAAAATTTTGTAACTCTGAAGAACCAAACTCAATTAATCTTTCTCCATTTAAGAAGACTGATCACCCTGAATCATTGATGATACACATGCTATCAAGACTAGTTAGCCCAAGTGCTCACCAGTGTTCTTTTTGGGCATCCCTCGTCACATCATCTCTTTATCTTGCTTCTCAAGAGTTTTCACTTCCTGCTGAAGAATCTGACTTCAATCCAGATTGTCCTATTGAACGTGCCCTACATATTCTAGCCCACCTTACACATCTGAAGAGAAAAGTTCCCAATATTTTTGACAGCTCAACATCACAGTTAATTGCTGCAAATTTTTTGATCACTCCCCTGTGCCAATTTAGAAACATGATAATTGACGTCATGATTTCAATAATTATTTTAAAATCTAGAGAGGCTGCTGCAAATATAACTCAAGCTGAAAGCAGGAAATGAGGACGTTCAAGGAATAAAAAAAAGCAACAGATATGCAGCAATTTGATGAGTCTCATAATGATTTTATTTAGAAGATTAATCAAGAATATGAACACCATAAATATCAATCATTTGCTTTCTACTTGGTTGATGGTGTTCGTGGATTATTTCTTTCCTCACAGGACCACCGGCTTGTGTCAGCTTCAGACTGCTTAGAATTCATAACACAACTTGGCCTCCTTAGAAAATACAGTGATAATAATAATCTGGGCAGTGAAAAAATCTGGAAAAACCTTAATTTTTATATATTTAATATTATCAAACCCTTAATAGATAATTCTGGGCCTATTCCACTCAATTTAATACTCCCACCATGAGCCATATTGCTAAAGCAATGGAAGCTGATTTTCTTGATTATTGGAATCTTATTAAGCCAAATTCTTCATTTTTCTCTATTGTTGACGTAATTAATACATAATCCTACTTCATGTAAGTATATACTTTATCCTATTGCTACATTTTTTTGTGTAACACAAATTATTTATTTATGTGAGATTTATTACTGAATCTGAGTAAAGATGCTTAAACTATCAAAAAATATTATTGTATAAATTTCTTACACCTTTTTGCTATTCAGTAAATATTTTTGCAATAATCATAACTCAAAATCATGATGAATCAAAAATTTGAAAAAGAAATTAAGAATACATTATAAGTCATTTTTCTCATAACACTATATATTTCTTTAAGATGGCAATACATCTTAGCATTTGTTGCAAATTTTAAGATAATTATTATAAAAAATTGAAACAGTTTTCTATCAATTCTTTTCAGCATGTTCAAAAGTAAAAAATATTAAGTGTAATGAATTTTTGCTTACAAGTCATCAAAGCTTTTTCTTAAGTAGACTTTTCTTAATCTAATTTCTATAATTTCTAGGTGCATAATTATCTTAATTATACTAAGTATTCTCTATGAAAAACTCCTGGAAATAATTTTCAATTAATTTAATAATAGTAAAATATATATGTACCATGATAAAATAATATCTAGACATTAAAATAATGAGAAGCCATCATATTGGCATGAAATCATATTAAAGTGTCTTTGAAAAACTAGTTAAATTTAAAAAATATCTTTTTATCAGTGTCAATGATTTTGAAAAACAATATTTACTCTACATTTTGATGATCTATAATTTAGCTTGCTGTATTTTGATTCATATTTTATATTGAATATTTTTTACACTTATAGATTCATGTATAGATATCAAATTTCATTCAATAATTTGGAAAAAAAAGATATTTAATTGTTTCTATGAAAGAAAAAAATAAAAGAAAGCAACTAGGGTACTCCTTATTAAGAACTTAAAAATATTATTTCTATAAATGTTAAAATAAACCCTTTTTAGATTGCCATCCTTCTTGTTCATACTTAAATGTCAATAATAAGTTATTGAAATGTTATTTTTCTTCTAAAATTTCATATGAATCAAATTCTAATTACATCTACCTTAATAGATCAAGGTCAATAAAAATGTATCTACAATCTTTTTCTCGGTTTTTAAGATTCATTCAACTCCAAGAAAAAAGAAATATTCTTCCACAACTCTTAAAATTAATTCAATGGATAAATATTCAAACTCTTTAAAAAAAATTTCAATTTAATTGTGTTATATTTATCTTAAAATATATTGAGGTCCACTCTCTGACAAAAGTAAAAGCCCTTTTATAATTATTAATATTTTATTATAATATAATAAAATTTACTTAAAAATGATGTAGTAGTTTCTATTTTACATACTTTGTTTTATGAATTTTTAAAAAAAATTCAATTAGATATATAGAAATATCATCATATAATTTAGCTTTTGGAATTCTGCACCTTAATTAAAGATAGATGATGAAGGCTAAGTCAAGATATACAAGGAAATTTAAATTCATATTAATTAAATATTCCTCTTCTACAAGGTAAATTTTAAAATTAGAATTAATTTTTATTGGAGATCTAAATTGATTGATAGATTCATCATTATCAAGATATCTCATTTCCTTTTATTGATTATTTCACTTCTACTTTTGAAGTTATATGCTTTACTAAAATATAATTATGTGATGAAAAATATTCAATTTATCAAAAAAAAAAATCATAAGTCACACTAGTGTACAAATTTCAGTAAATTTAAGATTGAATAATGCCACTAAATTAATTCAAGTTAGATATGATGGTAAATAATGAATGAATCAAAGAAAAAAATTAATATTTAATTGTCCATTAATTTTTTTTTCTTTTTACTTAAATAAGATTAAAATAATACATGGTTTTACTTTAGTTATTTATAAGCAAAAACTTATTTCAAAAATTAGCAAATTTTAAATATTTTTAAATACAATATTAATAGTACAGATCTATTTATATTGATGCATATGATCTTTTAGGAAGGATTTGTATGATATTGTATATTTTTAGTTTCCGTTTACAATAATTAAGCAAGCTAAAAAGCTATATTTTGTTTCTTATATTTTATTATATTGTATTTTATTTTACATGTAGCAATGATAATTTTTTATTGTAATATGATTTTTCAATTTTTACATCCATTTTTTTTCATACTTTTATTGTTTTAGGTTTTTCACTAGATTATACATAATCATCAGCTTCATAAAAAGGTTTTATAGATGTGTGTTTAAATATATCATTCTACCACTAAACTAAAACTATACCTGTTTTTTTTTGTTAAATCAGTCTTTTCAATGTACTTAGAAAGTTTCATGATAAGAAAATTACATCTTTCTAACTCTTCATTTATATTTAAGTACTCAGAAATATCTATTTTTAACTCTTGGAGTTTTTTAAATGTATTGAAAAGTCTTGTACTAACTTGAACAGAAGAGCCAATGCAAGTGAATCCACAAACTACATAACATTGTGAAGTGAAATGATTAAGAAGGTTTGCTGGCCATAGAATCGCTGTGATGCCATTAGTGGCCTCCATGTCTACTTTGCAAGCTATTTCAGGAAAATGAAGTTCTCCACCTTTTTCACGTCGTTGATTTGAGTCATAAGATTGATGAAGAGAATTTTTCTCAGTGTCTTTAGGCATGAAAAGTCCAAATGTATACCGGCTATGGTCTGAGTCACAGTGAGGACTATTCAAAAACCCATTTCCATTTGAGCCTGTTCTCCAAGTAACATTGCCAGAAAATGGTTCAATTTCTTGATCATCATCATTTTCTCCAAACCCAGGAATCCCAAGCTTTTGACAGAGTTTTACTGCTTCTCTATACTTAACATTAGATATATTTTGATAAAAAAATTTAAAGAATAACTCTATTCGCTTCATGCAACAATCATACTCTGCCAAATCTAAGGGCTTAGAAGCATATATACCTATAAAAGTAATTAAAATAATAATAGATTAAAACTATTAATAAATAAAACTATATAATACTTACAAATTAATAGAGACTTTTTCCTATCTAAACACTGACCACCAGCAAAAATATTACCAAATCCACCACCATTTTTATGAGCTTTATTTTGCAAAACTGTATGTTCACAATACGAAAAGTCATTGATGCACTGAATTGTTTCTTCAAGCATGTTAAATTGAATGAGATCTTCAATAGAAAATGTTTTCACTGTAACAATTTGAATTGAGGAGCATACTGGATGGAAAATATAACAGCTAGAATTCAAAATTTTATACCGTTCTGGATTAACTAAATTTTTTACAAAACTCCTAGAAAAATATTTTGCCCTCTCTCCTTCTGTCTCAATACCGTAATTTTCAACAATAATTAATGCATTCTTGATGTTTTTTGCATGCTTGTTGTTTGATTTTTTTCCTCGGCGGTGATTTTTCTTTATAAATAAACTTTGTGAAGCCTCCATCTTGTAGTGTAGTGGATAAGAAATTAATTTAATTCAAAAATAAATAAATAAAAGTGCAAAAGAATGCAATTTTTAAAATTAACACCTCTAAAAATAATCATTATATATTCTTAATAATAAATAATAAATCATATCCAACACACATGTAGAAAACATGAGTATTAGCTGCATTTAAAATATTAATCAAGTATTTGGAATTAAAGCTTCATTTTATTGCTTACAAGTATAGTATTCTGCCATATGTGTTGGGCACACGAGTTTCAACTATGCCCTAAAAATGAACTATTTAATTTGAAGCTTAAATCCAATTCCCAATTATTATGATAAATACAGCAATAATACATAAGTATGTGTTGATTCTTTATTTAATTTTTCTCCATATATCAATAATATATCAAGCCGCCAGATATCCATAATTTATAATGTTGAAAGGTATAGTTTCCTTAAACAAGAATCAACTATACCTCTACCATTAATAGAATTACAGGAGGCCAATACAATAAATTATTGATATGTAGAAAAAAATTGATCCCATACACATGTGGATACTATGATATTTTATTTTATTTAATTATTTAATATATAATGATTGAGAATAATAAAAACTTTAAAAATGAAATAGTGAAAAAAAGATATTCTTACTTGAAATTTTATAAAATCCTTTGGTAGGAGTTGATTGATCAATAAATGGACAACTAATCTGTTAATTTTAATTTTTAGGAATAGATTATTGTAGAAAAATAAGTATCATTTTTATTGAATGAAAAAAATGAAAAGAGAAAGACAAACCAATATAAAATTAGGATGCTAACCAAAAATTAGCTTTTTGATTATACTATGACAAGTTAGAGATCAAGCTGCCAAGAGTTAAAAACATTCATCAGTTCTATTTTTTTATTTTTTAAAGAGATTTACAAGTAGAGTAAAATACCAACAATCCAAGTTTGTAATCTGTAAACAAGTTACTTTGGTGGCAAAGCTAATGATTGAGAAACATGGATTCCCTAAAAGTTGAACTTATATTTAAAGTGAAATTTATATTTTTACTTAAGAAACAAGTATAAGGGACAAAACAAAGTAAAAAACTCTTAAGTGAAACAGATGGAAAGCTAATTATTATAATAACCTGTCTTTTTTAAGTGGAAGGAGAGAAGTAGAAAATTTGCCACTTGGATGAAAATTCACTTACAGTTATACGTATAGAAACATGTAAGTTACTGAAGCTGGTTGCATGGCATGCAGTGACTTGCATAAGGCGTATATGAAACAGGGCTTTACACAGCAATATATTGTACAAATTATGACAAAACATTTTCACATGCTTTTAATTAAAACTTACATATTGTTTTTACAGCTTATTTTTATAGGGTTTCACAACGTATAATTCGAGGAACCAAAACCTTGGATAGTTTCACACAGATGCAATTAGTATTTATTTTCACTTATTTTTCAAATTCAATCCACTTACCCATATCATTTGTTCACATAAGGTTGGAAAACTAACCTTCAGCTGTTATGGACACCTTTTTTAGAAATTATTATTTTTTTTGCCACTAAGTTGAAATTTGGCTACAAAAGAGTTAACAACCAAGTATATATTTCTGAAAAATAATCTGCACACAAAATCAGTTTTCTTATATTTCAAATATCTTCAAACTGGGTATATAAGTTTTGGCATTTAAAAATATCCAATACCTCTTTTTCTGGCTTTAATTTTTTATTATGCACATATACATTTCACACTGTCAAAAAATTAATGCCAAATGGCATGTAAAAGAGTAGCGCAAATTTCAATATCTCAACTCATCTTATTTCTTATTAATTCAAACCAGCCAGGCTCCCCCTGGCTGGTAGTTTATTTTTTATAGTAGCTGATGTTGCTTAAAGCAACATTGGCTGCTCAAATCTCACCTTAAAACCTCCCAGCCAGTGTTATCTGGCTGGGAGAAGCAAAAAACAGTTCACAACCAAAGTCGCTTGTAGCAACTTTGGTTGCTTTAAAAAAAGACTTGCAGCCAGTTTTATACTGGCTGCAAGTCAATAGTATAAAAAAAAAGTGAGCAAAGTTTCTGCATGCAACTTCCCTTGCTTTTAAACCCAACATTTTGCTGGCAGTTTTAAACTGCCTGCAAGATGTACTATGAATTTGACCAAAGCCACTTTTAGTGACTTTGGTCATTTTTTTTTAATTTTTATTAAACGCTGCCAGCTTAAAGCTGGCATCAATTTTTTTTTTTTCAATCCCAAGCCACTTCCTGTGGCTCAGGTTATTTTTTTTTACTTTATTTTAAATTATTACCAGCCAGTCTCCCCCTGGCTGGTAGTAAATTTTTTAAGCAGCCAATGTTTCTTAAAGCAACATTGGCTGCTCAATCACCTTAAAACCTCCCAGACAGCATTATCTGGCTGGGAGATGAAAAAAACATTATTGCAACCAAAGTCGCTACAAGCAATTTTGGTTGCTTTAAAAAAAGACTTTCAGCCAGTTTTATACTGGCTGCAAGTCATTAATATATAAAAAAAGCAAGAAAAGTTGCTGCATGCAACTTTGCTCACTTTTAAACACAACATATTTCAGGCAGTTTTAAACTGCCTGCAAGATGTATAATAAAATTGGCCAAAGCCACTTTTAGTGGCTTTGGTCAATTTTGTTCTTATTATTTATTAAATGCTGCCAGCTTAAAGCTGGCAGAAATTTTTTTTTTCAATCCCAAGCCACTTCCTGTGGCTCAGGTTATTTTTTTTAAAAAATTATTACCAGCCAGGCTCCCCCTGGCTTGTGGTGTTATCTGGCATTTGAAATCTTGTAAAAAAGTTTAGAGGAAATATAAAATGCATATTCTTTGATACATTATTAATTATGAGTGGTAGAGGATTGATGAAGGGATTAATAGCTTTAAAATAGAATGGGCCATTGCTGATAAGGAGAGTTCTAAAACAATAGATATTTTCTATGAAAATGAGATGGGGAGGAGTAAATTAGGGGGTCTCAAAATTGATCAAATATTCCACATAAACACGTCATAAAAAATTACCAAACACCCCATCAGAAAATGAAATACACCTGCCCTAGACAGGTGTATTTTGATGGTGTTTTTGACCTCAAACACACCTTCTTTTGGGAAGAAAAAGCCATCAAAACACTTCTCTCCTTAATCCTGATTAGTCTGCACTAGGTACAGACAAGCCATCTCCTTAGATTCTTTTTCACCTAATTCTTAAAGGCTTATTATTCAACATGTGAAAAACGTGGCTTCCCACCACTTAAGCAGCCACTTCATCATACACTCACCCTTAGTCTTCATCACCATTCACTAAAATTCCTCTTTCAGTCCATTTTAAACTAGAAATAACTGCTACCACTCTAGCCCTGGATCTATTGGTTAACTCAGATACCAACTCCAATGCTGAATTTAACTTGGCTTACATGTGTGACATGCTGAATAATCACTACTTATATTCCAGAACACTTTCCATACAAAACCAACCACAATTTAACCTTGAGGTTCTTTAAAGAATTCCTGAAATTAGCTTTAAACAGATATTTTTCACAACCTTGCCTTGATTCCTCAGTTACTTGAACTGATAAAAGATCACTCAATTTTCAGAAATGATTCTTTTTGTCCATAAAGAGATCCTCCTATTCAAATCTGTGTTACACTTTGTCATTTTAGTTCAAATTGAAATGGTGGCACATTTACCCATCTTGAAAACCTCTTCCAGATCAGAGATGGAAATAAATATTTTGAATGTAAAAAAATGCTTTGAATCTCTCTTATATACATTGCATGCTTCTGCTCTTGCTATTTTTTAGGATTCCAGTTGATTAAATGTTTTGTATTTAAATTATAAGTAATGTTTTTCTCCATATCTACATGACTAAAATTCATTCTGTATTTCTATTAATAATTTGGTTAGATATGGTTTTTCAACAGCTTCATTAACCAACCCTTATTCAAAAGATACATAAATTAACAAATTTTATTTTTCTAAATCTAGAAATTTGGCAATACCCTCCCCTGAGTTTCACTATATTAGGGGGTGGTGATTGCCATTTTTTTCATGTCAAAAAAAATTTTTATGTCTGAAAAAAAAAATGGCAATACCTCATCCTGAATTTTACTGTGGGAGGGGGTGGAGATTGCCATTTTTTCATGTCAAAAAAATATTTATTTAAGAAAAAAAATTAACAATACCTCCCCCTGCAATTTACTGTGGGAGGGGGTAAAGATTACCAAATTTTCATTTTAATTTCATAAATTCTTAAATAAATCAATAAAAAATATATTCAGCCAAGTAAAAGTAATGGGATTCACAATACCACCTGCTAATGATTTCAGATGTGACCAAAACCAAATAAATTATATGACAAGCAATGTATTGACAATTCATCCATTCAATAAAGATAAATAATTAAATGAACAAATTTATACAGCAGCAAGGCTCAATTGCACAAAAGTTTTATTTGACTGATTATATTTAATAATTGATAATTTAAAAATTTATGAAATAAAAAAAATGGAAAATCTTCTAATTACCATATTTGGAACCCCTCCCTAAAGATTTACTATAAATAGTGCCCTTCCCCCTTGCTTTACTTACCTGGTTTATCAGACTTTGGTTGTTCTGGAATGAAAAACCAAAATGAGTAAGTGTTTCACAAGATTCCAAAAAAATGAGAACACTTTTTACAAGATATCAAACCAGGAGTTTCCTTGGTAGTTTTATTATTATCTCTTGGATCTTTGATTGATAATTATGCTGAGAAGAGTTCCAAATATATTTGATGATACCATCTCCTGAAAAAAATACAAAACATCAACAAATCAGGGAAATAATGATTTATAAAGAAGAAAAATTGAGGAAACAAATGATAAAAAACAGTTGAGGAATTGACATACCTTGGGAGTGGTACAATGAAAAGTATCAGAAAAATCATGCATATTACGGAACATCAAAATTCAAAAATGTAAATTAGTTTACATAAAAATACTCAAATTTAAAAGTATATATCTCAGAAATTTCTGAGCCAAAATTGATTATGCTTTGTGGAAATGAAATTCATGCCTATAAAGAACCTGTAATCAAAATAATGTGAGATTTGAATGAGCCAAAATTCAGCAAATGTTAATATTCAACCTCATAAAAAAATTACAAAATAGGAAGGACTCATCCAAAACTGATATTTAGCTGATTAAATCAGAGCCAAAAGTGTTAAGTATTATTTGAAATAGATTGCATAAGCCCTATATGGATATTATGCAACATTGAACTTAAAAAATTTAAATTAGTCCATGAAACAAGATTCAACTTTGGAAGCAGTTATCTCAGCAACCACTGGACCAAATTCAACACCATTTGCTCAAAATAAAATCCATGATTATGGAGACTCTTCCAACAAAAGGATATGTCATTTAAAAAACCCTAACCCTATTTCTGACCTTTTATTTTTGACTTAAAAGAAAATCAAAAAAGGGTTATAAAAATTAAAGCCAGGCATTATCAATGGTCTAAAAAGATCTATTTTAGCTACCTATGATTTTTAAAAGTATTATATTTGTTCCAGAGTAAGACCTACTTGAGAAGATTAAAATAAAGTTGATGGAAGTTTGAGCCAAGTGGATGATAAATATCTCAACAACCAGTGAGCCAAATCAGATGTTGCTTGGTGGATATGAGAGCTAGGCTTCTATAGAACCTTCTTAAAAGTGGAAATGTGATTTGAGAAAGCAAAAAAAGAAATAGAAACAGTAACAAAGACAAATTCAGAAAAAGAACATCACTTAAAATTGAAAAAAAGATGGTGGGAGGATGACTTACCTGATGAGATGTCTTCAAAGCTGTTAAAGGACCAGATAGAAGTTCAGGAAGTGATGAATAAAAGAAATAAAAGAAGAGTTAAGGAAGTGAGAGAAGATGAATAAAAGGATATGAGGGATCATTGAAAAACAGAAAAAATGAAAAATTAGGCAATTTCTAAAATATCCAACTTCATGTTGAGATGATTAACCAACATGAATCAGGAAGGGAAAAATTATGCTTTCAGTGAAAATTCAAAATAAAAGTCAATATTCAAAAAAAACAAACCCAAGTGAAATTACATGCAACTTGATCATTTTGAGAGCATGAAAAAAGGATTTAAAAGGGTTGTGTTGACAATTTTGTAGTGTTCTTGGCATGATGACTAAGTTTTGAGGATATAAATTTGTTCAGGATTTGTTGATAAAGAAAGTAATGAAATGCTCAAAATTTACTGGGGCACCATGTGTAAAATTTTGTATCAAAAAAGTGGGAGGGGAAAGATGTGATGTGTGGTGATTTGGGAGGATCTTTAGATTGGTTGGCTGTGCTGTGGTTGGAAAATTTTCACTAAAGTAGGACATATTTGACCCCATGTTTAAGATCTCATGTACCAAATCAGCCATGTTTCATGGTGTGTTTATGTTGTGGTTTCAAGTGAAATCCACCAGGCATATTTTTTCAAGTTTGAGACCCCCTATTAAAAATTAGATGGGTAGAGGAGGAGGAAGAGATCTTTAAGAAGATGAATAAAATATTACTTTCAAAATTTTTTACAGATATTAAAATGAAATAAATTTTGTAAATATTTTTGTCATTATATTGGTTTCCACTTTTAAATGCAGTTACTATTTCACATGTACTCATACAAAAACTTGGGAGAGTGATTTATATAAGCATTAAATATTTAAATAGGAAAACTTGCATATTAATTTCCATAACAACCATTCAAGTTATACACCTTAAGGACTATTTTTATTTTTATTTAAATATAAATATTTCTTTTAGTTGAGTAACTGAAGATTTTATTTTTAATAGCCTGTAGGTCTTATATTTTAGGTAAAATTTAAAAAATTATACAAAATTTAGTTTTGCAAAGACTTAATAGATTAGAAGTGAGAAGTGACAATAATCTTTTTAAAATTTGAAAATAGGAATTGCATTAGTTATTTCAATCCCTATAGTTATTAATATTTGTGATCAAAAAATTTTCTAAATTTATCTATTGTTACAATTATGTAGTAAAAGATATTATTATTGTAAATTAAATTTACTTTCATAATTTTATGGTTTATCTTTTGAATGCAAAGTAATGATTAGGTATGTTAAGGAATAATTTTCATCCTCCAAATTGATAATAATATTGTATATTTAAAAGCTTATGTTGGATCAATGGGTGCTCAATGTGTGCTCAATGAAGGATAAAATCATGGTTATAGTTGATCAACTTATGCATAACTTAAGATCAATTGAGGTTCATTTTTGGACCAATCTGAGAATAAATGTAAACCTAACTCTAATTTACTTATTTTTATAAAGTATTCATAAACCTGGCAAAATTAAGGGACACTCTAAGTTTCAGGAGAGGGGATTGCTAGCAATTCACCCCTAGATTTCCCATGGTGTGTGATCCTTCAATTCAATTTACCATCACACTATGCTGTTTGGGCTCCAATTTTAATGAAGCTGCCTTGAAAAATTTAAAAAAAGGCTTCATTTTAGGGTATTGCTTAATTAAGAGCTATACCAAACTATGGAATCACTGCTATCATCTCCATGAAATCTCAAAATCTTCTCACTTGGACAACAAAATAAGAGAAATTTGAAATACCTCAGGTTATTCAAGCAGAGCATTTCCCAATATGTAATGGCTTTGCTGATAGTATAATTATTACTTTTATTCAGAAACCTTCTCAAGGTAGAGAAAATTACTTTGAACAAAAAAAGGTACCTTTTTTTAATTTCATACATTCTGTTTTATACTAACGCAAAAAACTCTATCTTCTCTATAGATATTTGATTTTTGTTCAGCTTATATGTGATATCAACAAAAAAAATTATATCATTCTTCACTGGAAATCCTGGATCAGTGAATATGCAATCAAAACTTCATAAAAGATAATTTGATCATTATCAATCCCATTGAATTTAGTTGGAATGATAAAATATTATGCAAGGATTGGCTATTTTCTATTAGTAATTTGAAATATTGTTGCAGACCCCTCTTTAATTCAAATAAAATTGGATAATGGCACAAATTGTTTTCATGATGTTAAGTACAAACAAGTATTTATTCATTATGCTCAAGTGTAGATGAATTTAAATCTTCACTTTCTCCAATAAACAAATAAATTTTTTAATAAAACATGATATTTTGTCAATTGAAATTTAAAAAAAAGACCCAAGCCTATTAACTATGTCTGGGAGCTTGCCTTTTTACTTATTGGAGTAAGCATAACTTTTTTTAATAAAACATGATAATTTTTATGGAAAAAATTTAAAAAATCCTCCAGAAAATTGACTGTGGATGGGGGCTTTTTTTTTGCTTGCTCAAGTAAGCAAATAAAAAAGCTCTTTTGTGTGGTAAAACATAACAATAGTCCCTGGGTGATTGAATTTCACTGGGGGCTTTTCCCTTTGCTGTTTAAAGGAATAAAACACCAATTTATGGATAATGTAATAGGAAAGAAAAAGGGAGGACATAAGTAGTTAATAATGCATAATTGTGGAGCTCCAGGGTTAGTTCACATTAGCAAATCCATAATTAAAACTATTTTGAACAATTTCATAATCATGCACATTAGGCTAATTTTTTTATTTCATGAAAAATTTTCTAATGTAATTTTTAATGCATAATTTTACATTCTCTAAAACAGTGATTATCAAGTGATGCTGAGATTTTTTGAGCCATATGATCACTACACCAGATTCATCTCCAGTTTTATTTCATCACCATTATGACAAATGACTAGCACTGCATTGATTACTGGGTCACATTGTTCTAGCAACTTTTCCTATTCTTCAAAGCACTATGGGGGAAGGAGGTTTGTGCAACAGTTTTACTTGTACTAGGTATATCCTTCCCAAATTAAGTAAAACATGAAATGGTGTACTGTACAAGCTTTCTTTTATTGTGAGCCTTCATGTCTCCTAATATAATTTTGAGATGATTTGTGTCACATTTTCTTACCCTACTTATTAATTTTCTGTCACAATTTTACTCCAAAATATTTCATTTTTCTAATGGTTTACTCATACCAATTTTCCATTTTCCATCATCATTTTTCATTCAAATATTATGTTTCATGATCTTATAGCTTTTTACTAATCTTATTTTCCACTTTTATATTTCAATTTAATACTAATTATTACAATTAATCATTTACTAACTGTTGATCACTCAAATTTTTCTTTAAAACTTGTACTGTTTTCCCATTGACTATTCAGTTATATTTGGGTAAAAATGGCCTAAAATAAATATTGTATTTCTCCAACTGTGTTTCCTTTTTCTGTTATGATGGTTTTTTAGACAGTGTATTTATTGGCTGGCCGTCTAGAAGAAGGAGAAGAAAATGGAAAGAACAGAGAAGAGGAAGAGGAAAAATAGGAAAAGGTTTAGAAGGTAGAGAAACTAATTAATAAATTAATATAATTATTTTAGAAAAAATGAAAGTGACAAGAATTTCTTGGGATTTGACACAACGGTGAGGCTTATTAAATTATAATATATTTATTTAAAATAAGTATTACTTTCTCTGCGCGGCAAACACTATTATTACTATTAGAATTATTTCAACCTTTAGTTATTTATATAAAATTTAAACTAGAATTGTAATACTAATAAAAATAATAATAAATGTATTATATTAAAAAAACATATTCAAGTTTGAGTGTATAATAATTGATGGGTTAAAGGGGATTACCCAAGGCCCTTTTATAGACCAAGGGACCCCTGAAGCGCCACAAATCAATAAATACAAAATAGAAATAAGCTAAAACAAAATAGAACAGAATAGAAATGAAACATGGTTATTAAGAGAAAAATATGAAACAATTAACTAAAACCCGTGAATAATTAACCATTTTCCCACCATGACTTCCAAAAACACTTAATTAAAATAATTAGTAGCCAAGTAAGTCTGAAACATGAGAACAATGAGTAAAATAATCCAAAACAGACATTATAGTGACATGTAAAGGTTTTAAGTAAAACAAATATAATTATTTTCACGCCAGAAATTTATATAATAAACTCAATCCAGTTTAAAGCAAATTTAATTAATTGTTTTAACTATGTAATTAATTCAATAATTAGTTTAAATGAAACATATAATTAATTTAGTGATATTTGTAATTTAAAGTGGGGATTTTAATACTATGTTATTAAATAAGTATTATAATTTATTTAATAATTTTTCCTGACACAATTAAGGGTCAAAAGAAGCGCCCAATATTATTGTTTAATAATATATGAAGTTTTATTTAATATATAAAATTAATTAATTAACTTAATTACATTATAAGTCAATTTTACATATATAATTATAATATATGTTTTGTAATTAATTAATTTTTAATTTATAATTATTAAATACATAAAAATACGCCATTATTTGTAGAATATAAAATAAATTATGCTTAATTTAAATGTATAAAAATTTATATAACAATAAAATTAATATAACACTTATTTTTAATAAGATACTTATATAATTTTATTATGCAATAAATTATAAATTTATATACATAAAATACAATTCTTACACCCTCTTTCAGGTCCAATAAATTAACATATAATCTACTGGGCTCCTGGTATAGCCTGGCTGACAGTATTGATCATGTCAATCTGCTACTTCCAGGCCATTATTTTATGTCCCTTTTGTTCAGAATGGTGATTATACCTTCCTTGAGCTGTGTGTCTACACATGCAGTAAATATATGTCTGTTAGTTCCTGAAACATTTTTTAAAAGTCAATATGTGCAAATTTGCATAAAAATTGTGGTCACTCAAATTTCTCCTTTACACATGTGCCATATACTCATTGACTACTCAAGAAAATTTAATAAGCATTGCTTAAAGCTCATATTCTAAGGTTTCAATGGTTGGATTTTGCTTTGAAAATGGTTTTTTTTACAGTTCATTGATAATTTCAAATGGAAACTATCAGGCTATCATTATATGCAAAATGAATTTAATTATAAAATTATGACTTCAAAGTGGAAAGTGAGATGAGTTATAAGTTAATAAATGATTTCCAGCCTAGGTATCCCCAGGACTGAGTATTTTTATGCTTAAAATAAGATAACCTTAATTTCATTGAGCTTATAAGTAAAACTTATGGTTATAATAATTATATATATGGTTAGTATGCTTATATATATATTTATTACACTATTAAATGACTTATATAAGTTTAAATAGCTTATCAATAGCCCTATAATACTTATTAAGTTGCTAATGGATTCATAATATACTTACCTTAAGTGATATTAAGTGATTATAGATATACATACGCTTATATGCATGCATAAACCTCATATTCAGTGAAATATGTAGTTACATTATGTATATATAGGTCTATAAGCGGGTTTTAACCTCTAAAATGCTTATAAGATTTATTTTTCTGCTTATTATAGGTCATATGGACTTATTTAATGGACCCGAAAGGCCTAAACAAAAATATACAGCTTTTTCAGGCACATATAACCTGTTTGGATAGCTTAATCTGCTTCCTTTGATGGATTTTTACAGATTCATGGGTTGGGATATGATTAATGGGTTAATATGGATTCTTGTGGATGTTTTTGGGGGGTTGGAAAGTTGAATTGGTTCCTTTATATACTTTGTTTTTCATTATATACTCTTTGGATGAGTTATTTTACCTTTTTCTTTATGGTATCCCCTTTTATCTATTTTTTCTATTTATGGTATGGGTTTATGATACCATTAATTGTAATTAAGGGTCCTTAATGGAGGTCTAGGTGTTGAAACTTCTTGAAGTGGATGAAATGGGGAGGTTATGGGCCCTCACAATGCTTCAATTTTCTGGGGAGATCAGTGACATCATCTGGATTGAAGGTCTGTGCACTCCAGTGGATTTTGGTATAAGTAATGCAGGATTCAATGGGTTATTGGACATCAATTACTTACTAAAATTCAAACTCAAATTATAACAAAATTATTATCATATATAAATATATTATAAAGCATTTATAAATTGATGTTATCTTTATATTAGCTATAACTATCTTTTATTAACTTATTTTCCACCACTAGCGCACACCAATCCAAATATTGTGAGTTAACACTGAGAATAACTATTTTATTATTCTTACCCTGAGGTTTAATCACTAAATCATTTATCAATAAGTAGTTGAACAATTAATATTTACTATTAAATCTTACTTAGATACTAGCATACACTGACAATAATGATATGTGAATTTTGAATATAAAATTGAGATTTAAAAGTGAGAATCAAGAAAATGAAAAATATGGAAAATGATGAAATGTGATATTTAAGTACAAAATGATGATTAAAAAAGGTAAGTGAGATAAATAAAAATTTAGCAAATGATTAATTGTGATATTTCAGTATAAAATTGTAATGTAAAAGTAAAAATTAAGGTAATTAAAAGGTAGTAAATGATGAAAAGTGATAGATCAGTATCTAAAAATTGAATCAGGAAAAAGTCAGAAAATGATGAAATTTTATTCTTGAGCCCAAAATTATAATAGAAATGTAACAAGTGAGATGAGTAAAAATTTAGCGAATGATGAAATGTGATATATTAGTGTAAAATGATTTTGAAAAAAGAGAAAGTAAGATAAATTAATTGTGAAAATATACAGAAGTAATGAAATAATATATATTAGTAAATTGAGTGTGTCACAAAAAAAATCGCCTGAAATTTTTGAAGATACAAAGAGTGAATGCTGGTCAATTTCTGAGAAGAAGATGTGTCAGTTTATGCTAGTATATAAGTATGATTTAATAGTAAATATTAATGAATTTCTGCCTTTTCAACTATTTCTTCAGGTTTCTGTTTATGCCTTCCTTATCTTCTTGTAAATAGAGCAGTATCATTAGAATGGTATGTTTTTATAAGAGAAATAGGAAATACTGGATGTTTTCTATCATATGGTGCATATAGAATAACTTCAACAGCATTGTTACCAACCATCTTTTTTACTACAATAGTCCAATGAATAGATCCTTCAATTTAACATTACCATTTAAATAGAAATTTAGTGTAGAAATAAGGACTTCATCACCCTCTTTAAATATTTGTTTGTTATGGGCTTTATCCCATCTTTTCTTTTCATACTCAAATGCCTTATTTATACATTCTTGAGAATGCTTTCTGCATAATTCTTGCATCTGAAGAAAAGATATTTTACCTGGATGGATATCCAATCTAGGTAATTTATTATCAGTTTTAGCAGGGTTATTAGGTACATAACCCAACCATAACTCAATTGGCTTTTTTCCAGTGACAGAATGTACTGCACTATTGTATGAAAATTCTAAACCTGGGATAAGGGTTACCCAATCATGTGTGAATTTGTCATTGTCTTTAAATTCAAGACCAAAAGCACAATATCTTCTAATCATATCTTCTAAAGTTTGTATCATTATTTCTGCTAGCCCATCAGTTTTTGGATGGTGTGCTGTAGAAAGTTTTAATTTACACCCTGAAACATCCATAAGTGATGTCCAGAACTCAGAAGTAAATTTAGGATCTCTTTCTGAGACTATTGCTTTGGGGAAACCTGCTATATTTAACATTTGTGTCCACCATAAAAAAGCTAAGTCCTTTGAAGAAACCTCTTTGTGGGTAGGAATAAATTTACACATTTTTGTAAATCTATCTACAATTTCCCAGCAGGGGTTATAACTCTTATGCCCTGCTATTGGCAAACCTGCTAAAAAGTCCATGTTATCTATTTCCCATGGAGCTTTTGGTTGCTCAAGTTGTTGTAATAAAACAGCTCTTTTGCCTGTTAATCTTTTAGATTTTTGACAAGAATCACATGTCTCAACATATTTTTGAACATCATCAGACATGTTAATCTACGAAGCTGTATTTTTTACTCTGGTTAATGTTTTATAGAAGTCAAAATGACCTGCTAATATATCATCATGACATATGCTTAACATTAACTCCTTCATTGAAGGAGGAATTACAATTACATTGCTTAATTTTTTTCTGTAATATATAAAACCATCCTCAATGGAAAATTTTCCTTTTTCTAATGCTTCTTTATACTTTTGTGGTAATGTTTTTATTAAAACACTCATTTAAGCATTAGATGGATCATTTAATATTGTAGTAAGTCTACTTAAGTTGGGATCTGAAGCATAATTATTAAGAATTGATTGCATGAATTCATCCTCAAGATCTACAATATAAATGCCATAAATGTTAATAATCTCTGTTTCAGGAACATGAGCAGGATTATCATCATTATTGGGTAGAGGTACTCTAGATAACAGATCTACATTAGAGTGTAAGGTTTTTGCTCTATGTGTAATAGTCATCCATCCTCTTTATTCTTGTACAGCTAATTTCCATCTAAATATATGTCTATTAGGAGTTTTCATGTTTAAGAGTGACTTAACTGCACTACAGTCAGTTATTAACTCAAATTTTTGGTCTTCCAGGTAATAATGTAGCTTCTCAAGAGCCCAAACTACTGCCAAACATTCAAGTTGAGTAGCACCATATTTTAATTCACTACTTCTTATAGTATGTGAAATATAGAAGATTACTACTTCTGACATTTTTCCTTCAATAAGTTGTTTTTGATGCAAAGCAGCACCCAGACCAATAAAACTTGCATCTGTATACAATACAAAAGGTTATTGGAAATCTGGTAATCCCAAGATAGGAGCTGTCATCAAATATTCTTTCAACTTATCAAAAGCCTGTTGTCTTTCATTATTCCAAATTAAAGCTTCTTATTTCTATATCAGTAGGGTAAATGGTGCAGCAATTAATTGGTAGTTCTTTATATATTGTCTATAATAACCACACATACCATGAAAAGATTGTATATCCTTTACATTTTGAGGAATTCCAATATTCTTGATTGCAGCCACCTTATTTTGGTCTACACATATTTGTAAGCCAGATACAATATGACCAATTACTTTTAAAGACTAAAACCCAAATTTACATTTTTTCATTGCAAGGGTCATTTTTATTTCATCCATTTTCTGAAATACCTTCTTTAAATGAATTAAGTGTTCATCATATATCTTAGAGAACACTATGATGTCATCAATGTATACCATTAAGCATCCTTCAATCATTTCATTATGGAATGTTATATCCATTAACTTCTGAAATACTGAAGGAGCATTTTTTGGTCCAAATGGCATCCTGACATATTTATATATTCCCATATGTGTTGTTATCAACAAAAAGTTCTGTGAATTCTTCT
This sequence comes from Hemileia vastatrix, assembly GCA_030280995.1. Taxonomy (NCBI): domain Eukaryota; kingdom Fungi; phylum Basidiomycota; class Pucciniomycetes; order Pucciniales; family Zaghouaniaceae; genus Hemileia; species Hemileia vastatrix. The sequence continues at coordinate 46,486,126 of JASXTE010000001.1, forward strand.
CTACAGGAATCTGAGGGTACCCTTTATTTCCATCTAGGCAACTTATATACTTAGCACCTTTAAGGGTAGCATGTATAGATGCAATCCTTATAAAGGGATAAATATCATTCACTGTGAATGTATTTAATGCTCTATAATCACTGCACAGTCTTGCTTTATCTTGTTTATAAGAAATTAGCACTGGTGATATTACACAATATTTTGTTGTTGTTTCAACCTTTTTAATAATTTTCATTTTTAATATCATCTTAATATTATCCTCTATGTCTTTCCTTTTCATTGGTGAAGCAGGATATGGTTTCTTTTTAAGACTAGCAGGAATATTATCCATATCACAGGTTAAACTAAATTTCATTTCATGATCTTTTACAAGGCCAAGCTCATTGGTTCTATGTGCAAAATCCATTGGAAATGCTTTAATTAAGTCCAAAATATTTGTTTTCTCAAATTTACTTATCTGAGTGCCAAATTATGCTTTTGAAATTTCTGTTTCCAGAAGTTCCATTTCATTGGATTCTCTTCCTTTGCAAGGAATATTTATTACTGACTCTATGTGTGTAACACCGTGTTAAAAGAATTTATTTTAAATTTACTTTTACCATTTATGCCAATTGTAAAATTATCATCAGAAGGGTCTAGTTTCACACCAAACTTAGTCAAAATGTCATTTCCAATGATAAAAAAGTTACTACAAGATCACAAGTTACTCTAACATAACCATGTTGATGTTTAAAGAAAACAGCAGCTTTGTATCTACCAATGGGGTGTATTACTGATCCAAAACCTCTCCAATTTTTACTTTGAAGGGGTTCAAGCTTTGAATTATACTCACTATCAATTTTCTGCAATGTATTTGTTAAAACAACAGAACCAGCATCTCCTGTGTCCAATACTAAATTTACATTTTCTCCAGAAATGATAGCTGGAACCATGATAGGTGTCATTTTCAAGTTATCAGCTTGTATATCCTTAATGATTTCAGCATCCTCAGAATTCATTAAAGATTCATTTGAGTTCATATTTAATATTGGAGTTTCAAAGATGGACAAATCATCCTCCAACATACAGACTTCATTCTCATCACTATATGAGATATTACTGTCATAATCACTTGAATCTTTACTTCTTTCTGTTTCATTTTCAGATTCATGCTGATTTTCAACAATATTTATATTCTTCCGTCATTTGTGACCTTTAACCCAAGGTTTATTAGACTTATAACAAGTATTAGTTTCATATTTTTTAGGTACTACAGGTGCAGTAGATTTTTTCTGCTTCTCCTGAAGTGTTTTTGAATTCTGATTTTTCACAGGTTCATTATTTTGTTTATAAGTGGTGTACCCTGTTTCATACTTATGGTTTAATAATATTTCATTTCAAATATTAATAAATTCAGAAAATTTATTAACCATTATTGTTCTAGCTACAACAATGTCTCTGACAGATATAGTTAATTTAAATATTATCTTATCTTTCCATAAGTTAAAATCCATGGTTGGCTCAATGACTTTTAATATTTTATTTAAATTCATTAAAAACACCATAGGTTTGTCACCATTCAACCGATTATATCTAGTTTTCTCATATAATCTCTGCTGAGTGAGCCTGAATTTAGAACCTCCAAATTTTTTTTCAATTAGTTGTTTCCATTCAGCCCAAGAGTGATCTTTAACCTCACTCAAAACAGCTTCAAACCATAATAAAGCAACATCCTTAAATAAAGAGATCAATTTTGATGTTATTTCTTCATCTGGTAACTGATATGAGAATTTTAAGTTGTCAATTCTTTGAATAAAATGTTTCCAATCAGAGCTGGCTTCCCCATCATAAGGTGGGTACTGATCTATCTTAGGCCAGCTCTTCTGATTGTATTTTGTTTCACTAATCCTAGGTAAATTCAATAACTCATTTACTCTGGATAAATGGTCTTTTATTTCCTCTTGCACGGATTTTTGACTTACATTTGTATGTTCAGACTTGACACTACCACCAGATGGCTTTACTTGTGGTGGTGTGAGGAATGATTGAGATTCATTTTTGCCAATGAAAGGATTATTATTATACTGAGTATACTTATGATTATCCTGATTCATTAGTAGATTAGCAGTTTCAATCTCAACTTTAGTCAATCTTTGTAGCAGATCAGAGACACTCTGATTTGTCTGCGCAAAAGATAACTTTGTTCTTGATTCAGTTTTCAATAAATGTGCTTCATACAACTTTTATAACTCACAGAATTTGTTTTAAATTTCACTATATTTATTATTCAAAGAATCATACTTAAAAGTTAGAGCCAAATTTTCATTCTCTAATTCTTTATTTCTTGTTGCTAGTTGAGAAATGTTCAATGTCAAGGACAAAATTGTATCACTTATGAGCTTAACTGTCTGTTCCTCACACTCAGTCATTCTATTCCATAATGCTGAAACAATTCTATGGACAGTTGGGTTATTATTAAAATACCCCATGTCTTCCTTCTCAATTTTTTCACTGTTTTGTGAACTTCTCATCTCACTAGTAAGTGGTGTCAACTGAGGTTTAACTGTATTATTATTATAAATAGTACTGTTGTTATTGAAAAAAGATAAATCAGGTGTATCTACATCAAAACCTAATTTTCTAAAATCCTCCTCAATTCTCTGTACAGATTTTACATCAATAATATTACCTATATTTTATTCATCAGTATTGTGTTCAATCTGAGAGGTTAAGCTACTTACCACCGGATTTGTGCAAGCCCTGATTTTTGGTGCTTTTGTTTTTCTTTGTAGGGGTGAGCTGAGGAAGTCTGATGAGGGGGAGGATCCCTGTTTCAATTGTGACTGGACCAATGCTGGTGGAACCAATCCCACTTCCATTTCTCTACCAGGATTTTTTCCTGTGAATGATGTGACCCTCCTTGGGTAGGGGGTTGTTGGCTTGGCTGACCTACCTTTAACTCCGCCATGGTTTGATTCATTTGTTGGAAACCCACCTTGCAGTTGTTTTGCAACTGCTCTACCTCCTTTAGCATGAAAGACTTTGATTCCTCTAGTTTCAGAACCTGCTTTTTCAGATGGAAAAGTTGATCCTGAAGAGGAGGTGAAGTATTTTTGATTGTTATCTTTTTTAAGAGGGTGTCCTTTTCCTCTATGCTCATTGACTCTGGTTGTGGGTAGGATTGGCCCTCTATGGTGATGTCCTGGAGCAATGTTTTTAGCTTTAGACCTGGTGTTATAAGTAGGTTTTTCACTTACATTGTCCTTTGAGGCACTCATTGTGTCTTTAAATAACTATTTTACACGTCTAAAAAAGGGAAAACCTATATGGTAATTAGTAGACAAAAAATATTAGCAATACAATTACTAATAAAAGCACTGGAGCTTACCCTGAATTTATATTTTTATTTATTTAAATAAAATATAAGAAAAATTTGAAAAAATTTATATAAAATAAAATAATAAGTTTAACTAGACCTTTATAAGGGTGAATAATTAGTTTACCAAGCTTTAACCAAATACCAATTTAATTGGGTGTTATATTGGCGACCAAATACCAAATGAAATTGGGTTTATATTGGGTACAGCTACTACTGTAAATACCTAATTTTTATTATAAAAAATCAGTAAAATTATTATAAGGGTTCTTTTCCGCAATCACTGAGTTATGATTACCCACTAATTTGCTGTAGACCCAAATATTTGGTTTGTTTGAGATATACTAGAGTAAAAATCACGTCCTAAGGCTTATACTTAATCATAAGTAATAACTAAGGAAAGACCCCCAATTGTCAGTTTATGCCAGTATATAAGTATGATTTAATAGTAAATATTAATGTTCCAACTACTTATTGATAAATTATTTAGTGATTAAACCTCAGGGGAAGACTAATAAAATAGTTATTCTCAATTTAAACTCACAATACTTGGATTTTATGCGTGCTAGTGGTGGAAAATAGATCTTTAAAATATAGTTATAGATTATATAATGATAATATCAATTTATAAATGCTTTGTAATATTTTTCTATCTGATAATAATTTTTTTGTAGTGTTTGTTTAATGTTTGGTAAGTAATTGATGTCTAATAGCCCTTCAAAATCCTCCCTTACTTATACCAAAATCCACTGGAGTGCACAGACCTTCAATCCAGATGTTGTCACTGCTATCCCCAGCAATTACAGCACTTTGAGGGCCCATAATCTCCCCATGGAGTCCAATTCAAGAAGTTTCAACACCCAGACCTCTAGTAAGGACCCTCCATCACAATTAATGATACCACAGACCCATACCATAAATAGAATAAACAGATAAAAGTGGATGCCATAAAGAAACAGGTAAAATAAATCATCCAAAGAGTATATAATAAAGCCCAAAGCATATAAAGGAACCAAATTAACTGTCCGAGCCCCTAATAACATCCCCAAGCATCCATATTAACCCAGAAATCATATCCCAACCCATAAATCTGTGAAAATCCATCCAAGGAAGCAGATTAAGTTGTCCAAACTGGATATATGTGCCTGAAATAGGTGTATATCCTTGTGTAGGCGTTGTGAGTCCACTGGATACGTCCATATGACCTAAATTAAGCAGAAAAATAAATTTTATAGGCTATTAAGAGGTTAAAACCCACTTTTAGACCTAAATATACATAATATAACTACATATTTCACTGAATATGAGGTTTATGTATACATATAAGCTTATGTATGTCTATAATTACTTAATATCACTTAATATAAGTATATTATGACTCCATTAACACCTTAATAAGTATTATTAGGCTATGGATAAGCTATTTAAACTACTATAAGTCATATAATAGTGTATTAATTATATATATATGTATTATAACCATATATATAAGTATTTTAACCTTATTTTTTAGTAATAGGCCTAATTTAACTAAGGTTATCTTATTTTAAGCATAAGAATTACTCAGTCCTGGAGATACCTAGGTTGACAAGATGGCCAAGTTCCGGTTAATTTCTGGAGAAATTTTTTTTCAAATTCTTATTTAATTACAGACTTACATATAGTTACCCCTATCATTTTTCTGGAAACCTTCTCTTTCATTACTTATACTTGAATATCTTAAAGATAATAAAATTATTATACTTTTAATCACCTCTGTTGTACCAAATATTAGGAATTTTTACACAAATATTGCATTAGTGATTGGTTCAGGGTTAGACTTTATTACCTAAGTGGAGATTTAATCCTTACAAAAGAAGTGGTTTTCACCAGGAAAAAAATTTTGGCACTGGCTAACAGGTGCCTCCACCCAATTTAACTACCAAATTTCAGTCAGGGATGGGAGCCTTCTGGAAGGTTCAAGATTTTTTTTCTGTATTTTCTACTTTGAGAATCCATAATTAAACTGTGAAATCTATAGGATTAAAAAACACAAAAATCAAGCCATTAAATTTATAGAACCAAAAAATTGATAAATATAACAAAATTCAAAGTAAAGAGAAACAATTTTTTCAATTTTAATTTTCAATGCAAGCATTCCCAGATGCTCTATTTTTCCACATTCTCAAATGAATTCTTTGCTCATACATGTATTTTGAGCAAGATAAATGTGTTGCATTTGCATGAGATAATAGTTGCATTAAAAACTAGATGCACATATTTTGAATGAATAGAGACTGATATTGAAATAATAATGTGATACATATGCAGAATATTAGGCATTATCTCAGTTCAAGAAGCTCCTGAGTTTAATAAGATAAAAAATCTTAAAGAAAAAAACCATGGTGTTGAATAAAGTGAAATAAATTTGAAATGAATTCCACAGATCTTTAAGCTCAACAATTTATTTATTTACCTATTACAATGTAACATTTGACTTTTTTTCTCTTACCTCAAAAAATTCTTTAAAGATTGGGAATTTTTTATGAAATTTTGTTTATTTGAATAAAAATAAATAATAGGGGGTGTCAGTTCAGGAAAATCTGCACTAAAATTAATTGTGTATCTCAAAGAAATTAGCATTACAATTCAGCACTTAAATTTTGAAATTAAGTCACTTATTTCAAAAACATGTTACAGCTCTAACCTCAAATGAGAAGTTTTTTGCACAATTTTTTTTCACAACCACATGTTGGCCACAAAATTTCTGTGAGGTCACACACACACCTCCCTCCTACCCATCAATCCTTGGAACACACCCCTCACTGAAATTTGCAACATTTTATTGCCTCATTTTTAAAAAATATTATTTTTCTTAATCAAAATTTCTGACTGAAAATTTTCATCTTTCTCATTGATGTAAGTTCATTCCTTTTTGTTTCTTTATTCATTAACTTTTTCCAGCTAGAATTTTCATCCCTCTCTACATCTTTTGGATGCTAAGATATTGAACTTAGTTTTTGAGCATTCTTTTTTGCAACATTAATAGCACATTCTTTATGCATTTCACTTGCTCCATATTCAATTTCCCCCAAATTCCAACTTCACTCTTTCTTACTCTATTTTTTCTTAACTTTCCATCAAGGTAAGTATCATCTCTTTTTTTCATGTCTATCTGATATTTCTTTCTTTATATAAAGATTTCACAATAAAATATATTTAGGACTCCTATCTAGATAATGGTGGAGTTGTTTTATCCTTTTTTTATTTTTACCATAATTTTTTAGATTTTAATTCAAGTTGTATAAAATAGTTGTAATTAAGCTTAAGCTTATTTAAATAACTTGAATTTATAGCTGAAGAGTTTACTTAATCCAGGCTTGCATTTGCTGAAAACAGTTTTGAATTTGGCTCAATGGTTTCTGAGATATTGACTTTTAAATTTGAGCCTTTTTTTCCCAATATTACCATTTTTTATTTTGACATTTCATACTTATAAAATCAGGCTTCTAATATGCTTATCTGATGATTATATAAGAGTTTTCTTTCATTTAATTACCTGAAAAATAAGATTTAGATTATTATTTGATGCTTCTTCACTTATTTTCTATACAACACTTGAGTCAATCTTTTATTACATTTTTTAATCAGGTTTCAATTTTAATCATGAATTCAAACTGCAAGCTATATATGATGCTTTTCTGGATAATGGTGAACCTTTTTAATCCCTCTTGTTGTCATTTACACAATCACATTTCAAATTTTCATTTAAGTTTGAAAAAAATGTCTGAATTGGGGTTAGGTTTATTCAAATCACATGTAATTTTAACTGAAGACTTTCCAGAATCCTACCTTTTATTTCACTTAAACAGTTTTGAATTTGGTTCAGTGGTTGCTGAGATATCATCCTTTATAGTTAAGTCCTTTTTGTTCTTTGATATTACATACTGTTAAAATATAGTTCATGAAATGCTTTTATCATGATAATTTGTATATTTGTAACAGTCATTTTTAATTTCCAAAGAAAATATAAAGTCTACTGATTTCATTTGAAATATTGGGGACTTTTTGAAAGAGAAGAATTACCACCTTTTTCAAACTCCATACTTTTCATGTCTACCTAAATTTTTATAAGTAAAAAAATCATCTTTTCTTACCTTACTTACCCTATTAATTAAGTCTTGATTTATTTGAAGAGAAAATACAAGATGGGTAAAGTTATCACATGATTCTAAACCAGGGGGAGCTCAAGTTTTTTTATGATTGTCCCTAGAATGATAAATAGCTGTATTAATTTCTATTAATTTGAGTTAAAATGATTCTATAATATACAGATAAAAATGAACATATTGATAAAAATTTATAAAAATAGAATACTCACTTATTTTAATATAATCCCACTATGGTAAACCCAAAATATTCAAAGAAAAAAATATTTCAAAAGTGTACCAGAATAGATCCAAAAAGTCCCCAATATTTCAAGTGAAATCAGTAGACTTTAGATTTTCTTTGGAAATTAAAAATGACTGTTACAAATATACAAATTATCATGATAAAAGCATTTCATGAACTATATTTTAACAGTATGTAATATCAAAGAACAAAAAGGACTTAACTATAAAGGATGATATCTCAGCAACCACTGAACCAAATTCAAAACTGTTTAAGTGAAATAAAAGGTAGGATTCTGGAAAGTCTTCAGTTAAAATTACATGTGATTTGAATAAACCTAACCCCAATTCAGACATTTTTTTCAAACTTAAATGAAAATTTGAAATGTGATTGTATAAATGACAACAAGAGGAATTAAAAAGGTTCACCATTATCCAGAAAAGCATCATATATAGCTTGCAGTTTGAATCCATGATTAAAATTGAAACCTGATTAAAAAATGTAATAAAAGATTGACTCAAGTGTTGTAGAGAAAATAAGTGAAGAAGCATCAAATAATAATCTAAATCTTATTTTTCAGGTACTTAAATGAAAGAAAACTCTTATATAATCATCAGATAAGCATATTAGAAGCCTGATTTTATAAGTATGAAATGTCAAAATAAAAAATGGTAATATTGGGAAAAAAAGGCTCAAATTTAAAAGTCAATATCTCAGAAACCATTGAGCCAAATTCAAAACTGTTTTCAGCAAATGCAAGCCTGGATTAAGTAAACTCTTCAGCTATAAATTCAAGTTATTTAAATAAGCTTAAGCTTAATTACAACTATTTTATACAACTTGAATTAAAATCTAAAAAATTATGGTAAAAATAAAAAAAGGATAAAACAACTCCACCATTATCTAGATAGGAGTCCTAAATATATTTTATTGTGAAATTTTTATATAAAGAAAGAAATATCAGATAGACATGAAAAAAAGAGATGATACTTACCTTGATGGAAAGTTAAGAAAAAATAGAGTAAGAAAGAGTGAAGTTGGAATTCGGGGGAAACTGAATATGGAGCAAGTGAAATGCATAAAGAATGTCCTATTAATGTTGCAAAAAAGAATGCTCAAAAACTAAGTTCAATATCTTAGCATCCAAAAGATGTAGAGAGGGATGAAAATTCCAGCTGGAAAAAGTTAATGAATAAAGAAACAAAAAGGAATGAACTTACATCAATGAGAAAGATGAAAATTTTCAGTCAGAAATTTTGATTAAGAAAAATAATTTTTTTTTAAAATGAGGCAATAAAATGTTGCAAATTTCAGTGAGGGGTGTGTTCCAAGGATTGATGGGTAGGAGGGAGGTGTGTGTGTGACCTCACAGAAATTTTGTGGCCAACATGTGGTTGTGAAAAAAAATTGTGCAAAAAACTTCTCATTTGAGGTTAGAGCTGTAACATGTTTTTGAAATAAGTGACTTAATTTCAAAATTTAAGTGCTGAATTGTAAGTGCACATATAAAAGTCATTCATCAACTTCACTTAATTAAGGTTTTATGCCATCATGCTGTGATGCTGTGGTATCATGTCTACATTAATCTGTGGCATGTTTTCTTGAATTTAATTGTGATTCACAGTTATGTTCTTTAAGTCAAATTATTTTATCCTTTTACCTTGCTCTGAATGACTCTTTTATTGCTGATTGATGAATTTAAATTTAAATTTTAAAATCTGGACCCCCTACTAGGATAAAATGTGGGGGGAGGTATTGCCATTTTTTGACTTGAAAAATCAAGAAAAAAGTTCAAAAAAATTTGTATTTTAGACTTATAAAATTTAAATTAATATTAATTTTACATTAAAAAGTTAAAAATTTATGCACTTATATTGATGAATTTTAGAATAAAAACACCAATTTAATAATTTAACAGATTCTCACAGTACTTAATTAAATTTTTTTAACAGAAAACATGACCAAGTAATGAAAAATTCTTGTGCATAAAACCTATATGGTGAACAATAAAATTGGCACTCTTTAAAACAGAAAAAAATTCTGCCTCATATTTTGTTCAAAGTAACTTTTTCCACCTTGAGAAGGCTTTTGACCCAGTTGAATAGTTGCACCATCAATAAAATCAATAAATCCCATGAAACTTTCTGCTTGAATAGTCTGAAATTATTCAAGTCTCTCTCCTTTGGTTGGCCATAAAATCAGTTAAGAGCATAAATAAATAATAGCAGCTAAAAACCATTTAGCATAGCTATTAATTGAGTCATACCCCAAAGGGAGGAAATTTTCTAAATGTCTCAAGGAAGCTCCATTACAATTGGAGCCCCAAAAACAAAGTGAACCAGGCAATTGAATTGGAGGATTGTGCTGTTTTTTAAGCATTTTTGTGAAGCATGAGGTGGTTCTTTATAATATTAACCAATTTAAGGAAAAATTCATGAAGATTCCTGAATATCTGTTTTAAACTGGGCTTGGATAATTTAGAAGTGTATGGATGGCATAATTATGGATATGAAGTAATTAGGGCTTTCTTGGAAGAAGGTAAATTCTCCTGGTCATTTTTTATAATAAAAAAATTCTTCTTTAAGATCAGAAGCACAATCCAGGAGGAAATCAAGAGCTAAAAAACTGATTGCTTGATAAAGTTTATCAAAATTTGAGAGCAAGAATGGCATGACTCTTTTATGGTATAAAAATTTAAATGCTGCATAATCTTTTAAGTTATGAAATTTTATTCTGTGGAGTGTGGCATATTAATGTTATGATGCTGATAAGTAATTGAAATGTGAATTCATGGTGAAACCATCACTATTGGTTGAGAAAGCTCAGGTTTGAGTGAAATGAGTGACCTGGTTCACTTTTGATTTACACCAGTGTTGGGGCTAGTGTGATTTTGAAATCCACACTTGGATAAGTGCAAATTTGTCCAAACTTAAGTTTAGATTCTTAAATTAAAACTTTCCAGAACTGAAACCCCCTAATATCACCAGGAAAAATTAGGGGATACCTGCATGAAAGTCTGCAGTAATTTTTTATTTCCCAGAAATCATTCAGCATATGACCAGCACTCAATTAGTAACTTTTCTTTATCTCCCAGTAAAATTTTTTAACTTGTGAGCCACTTCTTCTTTTCATACAACATTTTCACTATTCTTCACATTGATAAAGTTTCACATTATTCATGAGTCTTGAAAAATTTTCATAATAATTTCATTTCCCAATATCACATTTTATCATTTGATAAATTTTTATTTCTCTGAATTTCAACTTTACCATGTTAATTTTATAAAAATATATCACCTTTAATATTTTTATAACTATTTACTGTTATATATTTTCAGTTTTCCATCATCATTTGATACAAAAATATCATATTTCATCATTTTCTAGCATTTTTTCTCAACTCACTTGCTATTTTTCCATTTTAATTTTAAACTCAAAAATATCAGATTTCTTCATTTGCTAATTTATTTCCTTATACCAATTTCTAATTTTTCATCACATTTCAATATTCACCAACTTTTTATTCAGCTAATTAGGGGGTATCAAATTTAGAAAGCTTCCCTTTCAAAATAGCCCTTTTTTCCACCAAATCAATCATGATTATTTTTTAAAATATGCCATATTGTGCCCTCAAAATACCTTTTACTTGAAATTAATGTCAAGTTTATGGCTTTATTTTTGTGTTGTGAAATACCTTTTAAATAATTAAGAAAATTTAACTTTGATACTCCCTATCTCATTTCTCTAATCATTATTTTGTTCTCAAATAACACATTTTGTCCTTTTCTAACTTTTTTCTCATCTCATATGAACTATCAGCCGGTCGTCTAGAAGAGGGGGGAAAAGAAGAAGAGGAAATGGAGAGGAGGGAAAGGGGTAATGTAAAGGGGATTTAAATATAATCAAGTGCTTAAATTATTTTTTTTTAAAAAAGGCAACGAGAATTTCTTGGGGACTTTGACACAATAGTAAGGGTTTTAAATTATAATATAATTATTTGACTAGTAGTTACTTTTAATGCGCGGCAATCAATAATATTATTATTAGACTTAAAGCAACCGTAGAAATTTATTAAAATTTATATTAGAACTATGATACTAATAATAATAATAATAATTTTGTATAATATTTATTATTAAATAAAAGCTGAGTGTAATAAGTGATTCCGTTAAAGGGGATTACCCAAGGGACCCCTGAAGCGCCACAAATCAGTAAATACAAAATAGAAATAAGCTAAAACAAAAAGATAACAGAGTAGAAATGAAACATGACTATTAAGAGAAAAATATGAAACAATTGACTAAAACCCATGAGTAATTAACCAGTTTCCCACCATAACTTCCCAACACACTTAATTAAAATAATTATTAACCAAGTAAGTCTGAAACATGAGAACAATGAGTAAAGTTATCAAAAAAAGACATTATAGTGACATGTAAAGGTTTTAAGTAAAACAAATAAAATTATTTTCACACCAAAAATTCATATAATAAATTCAATCCAGTTTAAAGCAATTCTAATTAGTTGTTTTAACTATGTAATTAATTCACTCATTAGTTTAAATGAAACATATAATTAATTTAGTGATATTTGTAATTTAAAGTGGGGATTTTAATACTATGTTATTAAATAAGTATTATAATTTATTTAATAATATTTTTCTGACACAATTAAGGGTCAAAAGAAGCACCCAATATTATTGTTTAATAATATATGAAGTTTTATTTAATATATAAAATTAATTAATTAACTTAATTAAATTATAAGTCAATTTTACATATATAATTATAATATATGTTTTGTAATTAATTAATTATTAATTTATAATTATTAAATACATTAAAATGCGCCATTATTTGTAGAATATAAAATATATTATGCTTAATTTATATGTATAAAAATTTTGATAAAAATAAAATTAATATAACACTTATTTTTAATAAGATACTTATATAATTTTATTATGCAATAAAATATTAATTTATATACATAAAATACAATTCTTACGCCCTCTTACAGGTCCAATAAATTAACATATAATTTACTGGGCTCCTGGTATAGCCTGGCTGACACTCCCTCACTCTAAAAAAAACAATAAAAAAAATGCTAAGATTTTTTCTTTTTTTACTTTTTTAACATAGTAAGAAGATTTTAAATCTCCTTTCCAGGTATCCATGCATCATGTTCAGATGATTTGTTCTTATATCTCAATAAATATTCAGTACCTCTTTCAGAAGTGATAATTCTATCATTGAGAATTTTATCAATTTCTGCAGTCTCTGTGACTTCCTGAGGGTTTTTCTTAGGTCTTCACCTTCTTTTGGGAAATAAGTCACTGTTGGAAGTATAAGGCTTAATCAAAGAAATGGGAAAAACAGGATGTTTCCTATCATATGGAGAATACAATACAACTTCTACTGCATTATCTCCAACCATTCTTTTAACAACAAATGGTCCTACAAAAGGATCTTTTAATTTTTTGTTACCTTTTAAATTGAGATGGACAGTAGATATCAACACTTCATCACCCTTGTTAAATGTGTATTCCTTATGGGATTTATCCCATCTTTTCTTTTCATATTCAAATGCTTTATCAATACAGCATTGAGCATGTTTTCTGCATAGCTGTTGCATTTGCATGAAAGATTTTACACCAGGGTGTAGTTCCAACTTAGGTAATTTATTATTGAGAATCTGAGCAGGAGTATTTGGGACATAACCTAACCAAAGCTCAAAAGGCTTTTTCTCAGTGACAGAATGAACAGTGCTATTATATGCAAATTCAAGACCATGAAATAGAGTGACCCAGTCATGAGTAAATCTGTCATTGTCTTTATATTCTAAACCAAAGGCACAATACCTTCTAATCATATCTTCCAGAGTTTGAATCATTCTCTCAGCTAGACCATCAGTCTGAGGATGGTGTGCTGTAGACAACTTTAATTCACAGCCACAAATATCCATCAAAGAGGTCCAAAACTCAGAAGTAAATTTTGGATCTCTATCAGAGATAATGGCTCTTGGAAAACCAATAATATTAAACATGGAAGACCACCATAAGAAGGCTAATTCTTTTGTGGATACATCTTTGTGGGTAGGAATAAATTTGCACATTTTTGTGAATCTATCTACTATTACCCAACAAGAGTTAAAGCTGTCTTTACCTGCAACAGGAAGACCAGTGACAAAATCCATGTTAATTATTTGCCAAGGAGAATTAGGTGCTTCAATATGTTGTAATAACCCTGCTTTTTTCCCTGTCAACCTTTTATATTTTTGGCAGGAATCACAAGATTCAACATATAATTTTGTGTCTTCAGACATATTAGCCCACCAAGCAGTGTTTTTGATTCTAATCAATTTTTTTTCAAGATCAAAATGACCAGCTAATATTTCATCATGACAAATTATGAGGATAGTTTCTTTCATAGAAGAAGGAATTACAATTACATTAGTAAGCTTTCTTCTATAATATACATAACCATCTTCAATAGAAAACTTTGCTTTACTTAAAGCATTTTGATACTTTGCAGGAAGAGTTTTAATCAATGCTTGAATTGAAGCATTCTTAGGATCATTTAAGATAGTAACTAATTTATGTAAGTCAGAATCCTTATCATATGAATCCAGTATTAATTGCAATAACTCTTCTTCCATATCAACTATAAATATACCATGGATATGAACAGTATCATCTTCAGGTACATAAGCAGGATTTGAGTCATTATTTTGCAGAGGCAATCTGGACAGCATATCAACATTGGAGTGAACATTTCCAGCCCTATGGATAATTGTCATCTGTCCTCTGTATTCTTGGACAGCAAGTTGCCACCTGAACATATGTCTATTAGGTGTTTTCAGGTTTAAGAGGGACTTCACAGCACTACATTCAGTTACCAATTCAAACTTTTGGTCATCTAGATAGTAATGAAGCTTCTCAAGAGCCCAAACAACTGCTAAGAACTCTAATTGAGTGGCACCATATTTCAATTCACTATTTCTCAAGGTTCTTGAAATATAACAAATTACAACCTCTGTGGATTTATCATTAATAATTTGTTTCTGGTGAAGGGCAGCGCCGAGACCAACAAAGCTAGCATCTGTATGCAGGACAAATGGTTTGTTAAACTCTGGAAGAGCTAAGATAGGGGCTGTCATTAAGCAACATTTTAATGTATCAAAAGCTTTTTGACAGTCAATATTCCAGATAAATGCAACATCTTTCCTAGTTAGTTTTGTAAGAGGTAAGGCTATGACTTGATAATTTTTAATATATTGTCTATAATAGCCACACATACCCAAAAAACTTTGAATTTCTCTTACAGAAGTTGGTGCTTTCACATTTTGAATTGCAGCAACTTTGTTGTGGTCTACACAAATTTGTAGGCCTGACACAACATGGCCAAGGATTTTCAAAGATTGAAAACCAAATTTACACTTTTTCAAGGACAGGGTCATATTGATTTCATCCATTTTTTGGAAAACCCTATTTAAATGAACCATATGTTCATCAAAAGTTTTAGAAAAAACTATGATATCATCAATATACACCATGAGCCATCCCTCAATTATTTCCTGATGGAAAGTGTTATCCATGACTTTTTGAAAAACTGAAGGGGAATTTTTAGGGCCAAATGGCATTCTAACATACTTATATATTCCCATATGAGTAGCAATAAGCAAAAAAATTTGAGAATTCTTTTCAACAGGAACTTGATGATATCCTTTATTTCCATCCAGACAACTAATAAATTTTGCACCTTGCAAGGTAGCATGTATTGAATTATTTCTGGGGAAAGCATAAATATCATCAACAGTATAGGTGTTTAATGCTCTTTAATCTCCACATAATCTAGCCTTATCTTTTTCATAAGAAATTAAGACTGGGGAGATGACACAATATTTGGGGGTGAAATCCACTTTCTCAATGATATTCATTTTTAATAATGTGGCAATATTATCTTCAATATCTTTTCTTTTTGTTGGAGAAGCAGGATATGGTTTTTTCTTAAGACTAGGAGGAATATCACTCAAGTTACAGGATAAGTTAATTTTCATTTCTTCCTGAACACTTCCTAAGACATGAGAAGCATGAGCAAAAGCGATAGGGAAAGAGGTAATTGAGGCAATAATAGAATCCTTTTGTCCACTAGTTAACTGATCACCAAAAGAAGCAGTATTTATTTCATTTAATAAATCATCCATTTCAATTGTTGTTCTGCCTTTACACTGGATCAGTGAGTTACAAGACTTTAACAGGTGCCCAGAAGGTTTTCTAGAGGAGGAAATTTTGAATTTCCTTTTGCCATTCAATCCCAAGGTGAAGCAACTATTTTCTGGGTCCAATTTCACGCCAAACATGGTTAAAATATCATTACCCATAATAAATCAATTGCTTAAATTAACATTTTTCATGACAACAAAGTCACAATTAGCTCTGACATAACCACCATTATATTTGAAGAATACAGAGGTTTTGTATTTTCCAATAGGAATTAAGGTAGAACCATACCCTCTCCATTTTTCAGAAGTTATAGGTAATAATTTACTCAAATAATCCTTATCTACTGAAGCTAAAGCTTTTTCAGACACTACACTTTCTCCAGCACCAGAGTCAAGAACTACATCAACATTTTTACCATTTATGATAACAGGTGCTTTCAAAGGGGATATGGCTATAGAATTGTTAGTAATATCTTTAATTTTTTCAGCATTTTCCACTGAAGATAAATTCAATACACATTTTTCAGATATATTATCTAAATAACGGACATCCTGTTCCAACATTAAAACGTCTTAAACAGAGTCATTGTCATAGGAGATATTACTTTCACAGTCACTAGAAGAATTATTGACATCAATTTCAGCTTCATCAGTGTCTTCATTTTGTTCAACAATATGAATTTTCATGTCACAAACATGACCCTTTTGCCATGGTTTGTTACATTTATAACAAGTATTTGTTGCATATTTTTTAGGTGCAACTGGGGCAGAGGGTTTACCAGATTTTTCTGGGGGCTTTGTAGAGGGTTTATTTTGATCATGATAAGATTTACCAAGGTAATTTTTTGGTTCATATCTATGGTTGAGTAGTACTTCATTACAGATATTAATGAAAGAAGAATTTTCCCTTACATGCTCAGTTCTAGCTACAATTAAATATCTAAGAGAATTTGGTAATTTATACAAGATTTTATCTCTCCAAATATCATAATCCATCTTTGGATCAATCGCTATCAGGAGTTTTGTTACTTTCATAAGAAAAACAATGGGTTTTTCAACAGAGGAGGATACATATTTAGTATTCTCATACAGTCTTTGCTGAGCCAACCTGAATTTTGAACCACCAAACTGATTCTCAATCAAGGATTTCCAATCATTCCATGTATAATGATTGTTATCTAAAAAAAAGATTCATACCACATCAAGGCTACATTGCAAAATAAAGAAATTAGCTTAGAAACAATTTCCTCGTTAGGTGGTTTATAAGATCTCTTTAAATTATCAATTCTTTGGATAAAGTGTTGCCAATAAGAAGAAGAATCACCAACAAAGGTAGGATATTGGTCCAATTTAGGCCAATTCTTCTGACTACTGGGATGGTCCATTTTTTGGTTTGAATTATTCATTATTAATAATTCCTGAAGTTTAGCCAGGTGTTCAGAAATTTCATTATTTACAGAAACAGCTGGTACATGACCATCACAAGATTTTTTGCTAGTAGCAAAAGATTTTACAGACTCATTGTCAGTTTGTTTAATGGCTGAAATATGAGGAAGAAAGGAGGAACTCTGTTCAGGTTCTTTTTCTCTATTTTTATGCAGCTTATGGGAAGCATTCTCATTTATACCATAATTATTGATGTTTAAGGTTGAAATTTTTTCCTGCAGGTCAGACACATAATTTATTATCCTTGGAATTTCAGACATTTGGTCATTTATTTTTGCAAGAGATAAAACATTTCTGTCCTCAGAAACTGTGTGTTTGGCACTCAGTGCATGGAAATCATTTTTTAGCTTTTTTAACTCATTTTGTAGAGATTTTATTTCACTTTTTAATGAATAATTTTCCTCAATAAGGGGTTTCAATTCACTCAAGGTTTTATGCAGATTGATATTCCTATCTGAGATACATCTATGGTCACTCCTTATTTGTTTTTGTTGGCTAAGAACAATATTCAAGGTTTCTTTGATTTTAAAATAAGCTGTATCTTGTACAGAAGAACTTACTTTACAATGCAAGTGCAAATTATTTAATCTATCACTCTCATGGATTAACACATCTCTCAAATGTTTATCTTTCACAACATTAAAATCAAGGGTATCTTTCAATATTTCTTCAAAAGTTTTCTCAATTAAGATATAGACTTCAGGGGAAACAGAATCATTCTTAATTTCAAGAGAAGGATTAATTAAAGAAGTAGAAGTCAAATGTAAATGTTCATCAAATGATAATTTGCTAATTACATAATTGGGGCTACTCATTAAAGGAAGTTGTCTTTTTAAAGGTTTAACTGTTCTCTCACCAGAATCCACAATATTACCTGAATAAGCTTCGTTATTATACATGCCAACATGTTTATCAAACAAATTACTCACCATGGTAAGGGAGGAAACTTCCCCTGTACCTTCTTTCTTCTGCCTCCCTGATAAGGATGGGGCTGAGGAGATGGATGGTAGTTTTGTGTCCTGGATGGGCCAGGGTGTTGAGCTGGTTGCTGAACATTCTGCTGGTAATGGCTCATCAAGTAATCCCATTTCCACTGTTCCACTTGCAGAGTGCTTTGATTTTGCGTGAAGTAGCTGGGTACCTGAATGGGCTGAGGTTGAGGCTGAGGCTGAGAGGCTGGGAAATGAGGAGTTTGAGCTTGTTTGGGATTTAACAATTCCTGCATCTGCTGCCAGATTGTGTCTACCCTTGCCTTGTACTTCATGCTTT
The DNA here is from genome assembly GCA_030280995.1 of Hemileia vastatrix. Classification (NCBI taxonomy): domain Eukaryota; kingdom Fungi; phylum Basidiomycota; class Pucciniomycetes; order Pucciniales; family Zaghouaniaceae; genus Hemileia; species Hemileia vastatrix. The sequence continues at coordinate 46,504,790 of JASXTE010000001.1, forward strand.
CTGCCTTCAGTTCTTTGATGTGACTGGACAGATTGTTTACTTGTTGGGTTAGAGGTATCTTTTTTATTTTTATACCTTTGAGTTGATTGTCCTGATTTATTAGAGGTTTTACTTCTTTCAGAGGTGTCTGGCGAGGGGGTTTTTCCACTTCTCTTGCCATTTCCACGTCCTGAAGGTTTTTTGTCAGCTGAATAATTTCTGTAAGTTAATTTAGAAGAACCTACAGATTCAGTGTCATTTTCCACTTCAATCTCATCAACATGTAAGTTATCCATGCTGCTAGCCAAACTATTGGACATTTAAACTGTTAAAATAGAATCAAAAAAAATTATTATTATCAAAAAATCAATTAATTAACAAAAATGTAATACAAAAAATGTAATTACAATTATTTATTAAGAAATAATAGTAATTAAAATGGGACCAATCAATAAAGGTTTAATAAGACAACCAAAATAATTAATACAAAAAATTAATATAATGGTAAAATTGGGACTAAGTACTGAGTACTATTATGGTCAACCAATATACAAAAAATAATAAAAAAATTAATTTAATAACTTATTTAATATTATTAGTCTTCTAGGACTAAGAGTTTTACTCTATTATGGTCAACTAGGAAAAAAAAAATAATAATGAACACTTACACTCAGTGAATCAGCAATTAAGCCACAAACACTGTTATTGCAGTAAAAATATAATAATATGAGTGAGAGGTGCAAAGGTTAACTTACTATAGTGATCGTAAAATCACATCAAAATAATATATGAATTAATTTAACATAAACCTAATAGATTGAACCCAAGTTCGAAACACGGTCACGGCAAAAGTTTCTTTTTTGGCTGTGTGGTCCGTGCGCTATGTCATTTGTCGCAAGTATTGGTATCGTCGTTGTCGTTCGGAAAGGCTTCCACTTATCAGCCGGTCATCTAGAAGAGGGGGGAAAAGAAGAAGAAGAAATGGAGAGGAGGGAAAGAGGTAATTTAAAGGGGATTTAAATATAATCAAGTGCTTAAATTATTTTTTTAAAAAAAAAGGTGACGAGAATTTCTTGGGGACCTTGACACAATAGTAAGGGTTTTAAATTATAATATAATTATTTGACTAGTAGTTACTTTTAATGCGCGGCAATCAATAATATTATTATTAGACTTAAAGCAACCGTAGAAATTTATTAAAATTTATATTAGAACTATGATACTAATAATAATAATAATAATTTTGTATAATATTTAGTATTAAATAAAAGGTGAGTGTAAAAGTGATGCTGTTAAAGGGGATTACCCAAGGCCCTTTTATAGACAAAGGGACCCCTGAAGCGCCACAAATCAGTAAATACAAAATAGAAATAAGCTAAAACAAAAAGATAACAGAGTAGAAATGAAACATGACTATTAAGAGAAAAATATGAAACAATTGACTTATACCCATGAGTAATTAACCATTTTCCCACCATAACTTCCCAACACACTTAATTAAAATAATTATTAACCAATTAAGTCTGAAACATGAGAACAATGAGTAAAGTAATTAAAAACAGACATTATAGTGACATGTAAAGGTTTTAAGTAAAACAAATACAATTATTTTCATGCCAAAAATTCATGTAATAAATTCAATCCAGTTTAAAGCAATTCTAATTAGTTGTTTTAATTATGTAATTAATTCACTCATTAGTTTAAATGAAACATATAATTAATTTAGTGATATTTGTAATTTAAAGTGGGGATTTTAATACTATGTTATTAAATAAGTATTATAATTTCTTTAATAATATTTTTCTAACACAATTAAGGGTCAAAAGAAGCGCCCAATATTATTGTTTAATAATATATGAAGTTTTATTTAATATATAAAATTAATTAATTAACTTAATTACATTATAAGTCAATTTTACATATATAATTATAATATATGTTTTGTAATTAATTAATTATTAATTTATAATTATTAAATACATTAAAATGCGCCATTATTTGTAGAATATAAAATATATTATGCTTAATTTAAATGTATAAAAATTTTGATAACAATAAAATTAATATAACACTTATTTTTAATAAGATACTTATATAATTTTATTATGCAATAAAATATTAATTTATATACATAAAATACAATTCTTACGCCCTCTTACAGGTCCAATAAATTAAAATATAATTTACTGGGCTCCTGGTATAGCCTGGCTGACATGAACCTTTTCAAGATCAATGTTACACTTAAATATTACATTTCATCATTTTCTAACATTTTTTCTCATCTCACTTGTTATTTTTCTATCATAATTTTTTACTCAAAAATAACATTTCATTATTTGCTAACTTTTTTCATCATAAAATCCTCTACTTTTCCATCAAAATTTGATACTGAAATTTGACATTTCATTATTTAATAACTTTTTATTCAATTTACTTAATTTTTCCCAATAATTATTTTGTGTAAAAATAACTCATTTGATCATTTTCTATTTTTTTTTCTCATCACATATGGCTCTTTTCCATATCAACTTTTAATTTTACTATTACATTCCCTCAATTTCTAAAACTTTTTCCCAATTCACTTTCAATTTTTCCATCATAATTTTATATTCAAATATTATATTTCATAATTCACTAGCTAATTTCTCATCTTGTCTTTTATTTTCCATATCAACTTTACACTCAGATATTCCACTTTATCATTTGTGGTATATAATGGAAAGAAGGTTTACAATTTAAATGATTCATTCACCATCAAAACAAAACTCATCATGAAATCAAAATTACAGTCATTGGAACCATATAATATGCACATTAGTCCATGCCAACCCAAATATTCCTCTAAATACCATGAGAAGTTGGTGACTATCTTCAAAATAATCATTGAATGAGCAGAATTTTAATGCAAGTGTGAAAATGCACACTTGTCGAAAATGGTTTTTGAACTAACAGATTCATATTGCCTGCATGTGTCAGCACGCAGACCAAAGAAGGTATGGTCACCATTCTTACCAAAACAAGTGTAAAATAATGACCTGATAATTTTTGATTGAAATAATCTATGTACAATAAAAAAACCCATCATTAAAGCAAAGTCACAAATATCAGAATCATATAGTATGACTTTTAGGCCATGGTAACCCAAATATTCCTGTAAAGCCCATGAGAAGGTGATGCACAGGTCCAAAAAAAAATTTGAGTGAACACCATTTCTGTGAGAGTGTGTGCATATTTACTTCTAAAATATTTTTGATAAGCTACCCAACTTGTATTGCCTGCATGTGTAAAAACACAGCTCAAAGAAGGTATGATCATCATTCTGACCAAGAGGGACATAATATAATGGCTTGGTTTTTGTTAATATTGCTTGATACATAATGTTTAATGCATATTTCATGTTGCATGTTACATACTGGATATGCATGGATACAGTGCATAAAATTTAATTTCCATATTGATTGAAAATGCAGTAATAAGGTTCATCTTATAATTTTCATCATTTTTTTTACTTTAGGCTACTTTTGCGGTGAGGCATAACAATGTCTTTTCATATTAAGCATTTTAAAGGAAAACATCAGGCCATTATTTTATTTCCCCCTTGTTCAGAATGATGATCATACCATCTTTGAGATGTGTGTTTACCTATGCAGGCAATATAACTCTGATAGTGCATCAACCATTTTTGACAAGTTTACATTTTCCCACTTGCATTAAGATGGTTATCACTCAAATGTTTTTATAAACCTGTGCTTTAACTTCTGATGGGCTTTGAAGTAATATTTGATCTACCATGGCCTAAAACTCATATTATATAGTTCCAATAGTTTTACTTTCTCTTTCATGATGAGTTTTGTTTAGATGGTGCATGAATCATCTCGATTGGAAATCTTCTGGCCATTATTTACTGCAAATAATAAAGTATGATATTTGAGTATAAAATTGGTATAGACAATTAGAAAATGAGATGAGAAAATAGCTAATAAATTATGAAATTTGATATTTGAGTATAAAATTATTATAGAAAAATAGCATGTGACATGAGAAAAAATGTTAGCAAATGAGAAAATAAGATATTTTAATCTAACACCACACAATATGGGGGGCAGACTTGCTAGTGAGTCTGCAACCTTGGACCCAAACTCACCACAGACTGAACACACATTGAGCTATTGACAAAGGAACCATACAATGAGGGATGAAAACCACTCAGCAGAACAGTTTTAGGTGGGTTTTCAAGTAGAGTTCAGTATGAGTTCAGTATGAGTTCAGTATGAGTTCAGTATGAGTTCAGTATGAGTTCAGTATGAGTTCAGTATGAGTTCAGTCTGAGTTCAGTCTGAGTTCCATCTGAGTTCAGGTTGGGGACTTGCTAGCAATTACACCCCCTATATTGCGTAGTGTAAAATTGATATAGAAAAGATTCATATGTGATGAGCGAATAGTTAGAAAATAATCCAATGTATTATTTGAGAGCAAAATACTTATTTGAAAAAATAGAGTGAATTGAATAAAAAGTTATTGAATAATGAAATGTGACATTTCAGTATCACACTTTGATGGAAAAGTCAAGGTTTTTATGATGAAAAAAGTTAGAAAATGATGAGATGTGATATTTGAGTATAAAGTTATAATGGAAAAATAGAAGGTGAGATGAGAAGAAATGTTTGAAAATGATGGAATATAATATTTTAGTATAAAATTAATATGGAAAAGAGGCATATGAGATGATAAGAAAGTTGGAAAATAATCAGATTTGTTATTTATCTACAAAATGATGTTTGAAAAAATGTAAGTGGAATGAATTAAAAGTTAGGAAATATTGGTATGTGATATTTAAGTATCAAAATGTGATAGAAAAAGAGAAAATGGGATGAGAAACAGATCTAGAAAATGACGGAATGTGATGTTTGAGTATAAAATTATGGCGGATAAACAGTAAGTGAGATGAGGAAAAATTTAGAAAATGATAAAGTGTGATATATTAGTATAAAATTATAGTTCAAAAAGGGGATAGGATGAATAAATGGAGAAAATTCACAAAATAAAGAAATGAAACTTGTGTAAGTTACAATGAAAGTAGCTGAAAAGCTACTGCGAGATAAAGCATAAATTCTGGTCAAATGCTGATCACACTTAGGACCTGCATGCAGGTCATTCTTTGATTTTTTCTGGTGATATTATAGCTGATATAGAAATACAAGAATTTCTTTCAAAGTAGAATACCAGCCATGTTTAATTTAAATTATTTTTTATGGTTTTACAAAATAGCTATAACCTATGTTCAAATTCTTCCATTGCTTTTATTTTGTTTATTTTTTTGGTTTTTCATATTTTTATTTATTTTTATCTTTCATGAACTGCTTGTTTAGTAAATTCCTGTAAATATTCTTAGATATCACTACTTAATTCTCTTTCATTTTTTTCCTCAGTGTATATGTTCTGTTATCTTTCAAATCAAAAACAAACATTTCCTTTTTGTTTCTCAAAATATAAAATTAATTATTTGCTCAATAATTTTCAAAGATGGAAATGGTTGCTGGTATGATTGTTGAGAATGACAGAATTAAGAAATGTATTTCTGATGGCTCTAATATTTTAGCCCAGCTGGGGGTTTTTGTTTCACACCTTTATCTATTTTATCGATAAAAATATTTATTTTTTCATTTTTTTCAACATGCTTCACACCTCCACCCTTTTTTTTCCATAGCACATATCACCACAAGAAATGTGGGGTCAGTCATCACTCATTTGAGCACTCATTGATTTACTCAATGAACCCAATTTGAACTTATTTCTGCACAAAGACACTCAAGGGCAAAAACAAGTTTGAAAGTCTTTCAAACACCTTTCAACAGTTTCCAGGCTAGGCTCAAATAGGATTAAAGAAGAAAGCTCGCTAGAAAGTCCCCCCCTCCCCATTTTCCCCTTGGTGTATGGTCATTGTTTTTGGTTTTCATTTTTGTCCTTTTTTTACCATACTGGCGCTTGGCACTTATTTAAAGTTAAATTGGGCGAAAGTTCTTTCGATACTCTAACCTATTTCTCAAAAAAAAATTCTTTATCATTTTTCCCATCATTCTAGCCCAACCATCCATGTAAATCTTTATATTGGCTCCTTTGACGAATAATCACCACAAAGTTCTTGCATAACTATCTGGGTTAACCAATCTTTTCAAATATAAACATGGATAGTGGAAGTCAGGGGAGCATTATGTTCGGAAGGCTGGGGGGGGGGGGGGGGGGGATATTTTCTTAATCTTGGAATTTTTTAAGGACTCTTGCCGCACATGGGGTAATTGAACACTATAATTAAATTATTTTCTGACGGACAAAAACCAGTTGCGTCACAATGCGTGTAAACAGTGATGAAATTTGAATTTCTCCCTGCTAATAATTACATTTTCGGCCGGTCAAATTTTAAAAAGACATAAATGTTTGTAAGCTGTGTGAGGAAATTCATTTTTTAGTAAAAATTCCATACAATTTCATCCAACTCAGGGGTATTATGGAAAGGAAGCATATAGACTATATACAAATGGGGTAGATTAAAGAATGGGGAGATATCAGGGATATTAAATAGGATAACGTAAAGAGATATTACTGGGTGAGGGGTAAACCGTTAGGAAATCTTCCTGTGTCAACTAAGTAGGAGGACTCAAGGGCCAATGTGAGCAGCCCCATAAATCAAAGCGTCCTTGTGATTGATGATTTGGGGGCATATTATTAGTTACTTACTTTGTCGACATTTATTCATCACACTCACCGCATTTGCAGCATGAAAAGGAATTACAATATTTAGTGTGAGACTTGAACGTGCAACTTCACAATGCACTCACCCTCTTCATTGATAAATTACTAAAAATTGCCATCTTGGAACTTCCATTGTGTCGGACATACATTCCTTCTGTGACACTACTTTCTTGTTTATTATTCCTAATTGGTGCGCCGGTCGTTGCGGTATATGAGGCAATGAACTTGTCACAAGTTAATAAATGACCCTGATCTGGTAGCACTTTTTGCATCTCTCCCAAACCACCCCCCTTCTCTCAATATTGGGACTGGATGGACATTTTGGGATTGTTAACTAGTATCAGTATTCTCCACTTCAATACAAAATAAATTGATGAATATAAAGTGATTTTATATTCATTTTTTCTTGTGATACTACCCAAATAAGGGCATGAAGGAAGAAAAAGGTGACTATGTTCAAGATAAAGTTGGCCTAGATTGGTGCAATAAACAGGGTTCCCAAAATTTAAGGGAGAGAAAATAACTTAGAGAATCTACAACAAATGTCTAATTATGAAGGATGTTCCGATTTTAGTCTACTTTGATAATTGGAGAGGTGGATTGTAAATGATTGGGCGTCAAAAGAGCTTCATATTTTTGAGGTTGAGTTTTCTGAGGCTAGGCAGAGTGGGTAAAAGCCTGGGTAGTTAGCGTGACATTAGGAGATAAGGATCAAGTATGGGACCATGTTGAATTATAAGGGCAGGAACAATACTATTAACAAAAACCGTTAATTCTATACAATGCATGGCTCAGCAACTTACTTCTCCCATACCTTATTTCCTGCGAAGAGATGAGGCTAGTTGTAAAGTCAAATTTGACATAAGCAAATGAATAATGTGGGGGTGCAAACGAAAGAAAATTCAATGGGGGGGTCAGAGGTATTGTCAAGCGCTGCGAGGTATACAACTAATCCTGGAAAGCTTGCGGTTGTCTCACATCCCATCCCCCGCCAAAATCATGTGTTCAGTTCAGATGAGCTATGCTTTTGGCGGGAGATCAGAGGCAAGATAACCTCAAGATTTCCAGGATTAGCTATATATTGATTTGCTTATTTCAAAGTGTTTCGAGGAAAATAAAAAAATTTATTGAAAGTTTGCATTTTTGGTACAAGCCTTTAGGTTTTGTTTGCAGCTGTACTAGTTTTTGCTTCAAACCTACATCCAGAAATTACCTTTCGTAAACTACAAAATATTAACACAAACAGTTTTTATCTCCTACTGCTCTCCTATTTTTCAATATATTCTTAAGATTTTAACCCAGCTACAGAAAGATTTTGAAACAGTTGAAACAAAATCAAAAAAATTCACAAATTTTTGGACAGGACAAAAAATTGAGCTGCATATTTTTTTGACAGTTTCAGCTCATGATCCAACTCTGGAATGGATGCAATGGGGCGAAATGACAAGGAAAATGGATCCAGTGCCACGAAATAAATTGATGCTCTCAAAAAAAAAAAAAATCCGCTCAGTTTTTTATCCTGTCAAAAAGTTTCTGGAAATTTTTGTTTTTGTTTCAATCATTTCAGATTTCCCTGTAAGAGCATGAAGAGAACAACGCTCTCCTAGTGTCCTCTCAATGTTAGTTATCCTTACGGTTTGGCATGTCTCAAATATTCTTAATTCTACTGCGTCATTCTTCTCGGCCGAATTTAATTTTATTGCAAAATAAAAGAAAAAATAATAATTTGTAATGTCTTTTTTTCGTATTGAGTTAAAAGTGGACTTTTGAGAAACCTTCTATACAATAATGATCATTTGCTTATCCTCGTTCCTCAGCGAAACAATATTTGCATTGACTTCCTGCATATTGAAAACCTTAATGTAATTAATAATCATGATCCTGAAGTGGCACAGTTACAGCTAAATTGAAAAAGTTTGGTGCAGCTTTTCAAAAATTTGCACAACATACCCAGCAAGTTTGGCGGGCAACAGGCTAGCAGGATGAAATAATGGGGGAAAATGCTGGGTAAGTTGGGAAAAACTGTGGAAAACTGCACCAACCATTTTCAATTTAGCTGTAACAGCGATCGTAAGCAGGCTGCTAAAAATTTGACAATTGAGTCAGGTGCGACTTTTATTTTTCAATTGAAACCTCATCTTTGCTTTATTTCTTGTAACAATTAGATTCTCGTCTGGCGTGAGTAAAATTTAAACTATTCATTTTTAATGAATTATTTACAACATTCCTACAGACTTGCCACAAGAGAGATAATCGACATTCTGAATATATACACCACAAGGGTATGAAAATACAAAAGAAAAAAGTAAAAGGATGAAGATGAGGAAGAATAATCAAGAAATAAATTTTTTGGCTAGACCAATTGGTTCAACCATTTTCATAACGGGTTCAACTCTACATAGAGAGATGAACAGCTATCTTGTTACGGAGACAACATTTTCCTAAGCGTCATGGACAATCAAAAACTGAAAAGGTACAATGCCGGACACGTAGAGGTACAAAAAAAACTATTTAAAAATAATTGAGACTTTTAAGACTACTTAGGCGGTAATGCATAAATCACAGATGGTTTTTTTTGTGCTCAATATTAATAAACAAGAATTCACAGAAATGAGGAGAATCAAATAAGTACATTAAGTATGAGCGACTGATAATGTACAGTACCAAGCAATATCCCCTGAATTTGGATGGAAACTTTGAACGACTCTTGGCTTCCGGGCTGCTTTGGGCTTTGGGTGATTTTCCTTTGACAAGGTTCAGGTGAAAAAGCGAATGTTTACAAATATTTAAAAGCAAAAGATCACCAAAATTTTGGTTTAACTGAAATAAAAGTGCGGCGTGTCGTAAGAGTGACTGAATAGAAGGGAAAAAAAACGAATTTGCCGAAAAATATTTTTGCCTAGGTTTTTGGGATAGAGAATGGGCTACGAATATCCTGATAAATTAAACTTATTCCAGACCTAGGAGAAATTTCAACAGCAAATTGTTGCGGTTGTTTTTTAGAAGTGAGATTGATTTTTTAAGGGATTAGTTAAATGCCAGGGGTTTTGGAAGCATCCGAAAAGAAATACGTCCGCTCTTATTTGGCTCAAAACTTGATTATAACCAGCCCTCATTCTTGTGAAACCTTCTAAATATATATATATTATTTGAAGATGCAAAGGAAAACAGAACGTGCTGCTAGTTTTTTGTGACGGATGAGTCAAAAAAGTTGATGCGGATCAAATTGGACATCCGTCTTCCGCGCTGGGTCCATACAGAATATTGACTTGTCCTCCTCATTTTCTAAATCTTTATCTTCTTGTATTTTCCAAGGAAGCGAAGGATGGTTAGACACAGGAGAAATCCGAAATTCTTGAGCACGCCGAGTTTTGAAGTGACGAAGTACTTTTAAATTTTCATCTATTCGCTCTTGATCTGTTGGCTCATCCATGTTTATGACTGTTTCTTGAACAACTTGAACACGAAACGCCGATCGGCCGGCAGATGTTGTACTGTGAGCTCTGTGGTCCGATTGACTTCGACCCAGCATATCAGGAACTTTGATGACACTTCTTGTTATCTGAAAATCACGAGATTAGATCACAGAATGGATAAAGAAGCTGAATATTTTGATTTTAGAATATGAAAAGTGCAGATATGGAGTACTTACACCAAAAAGGAGTACATCAACGAATCCACCTAGATTAACATATTATCAAAAGTACAAAGACAGACTCAGCGGTGGGGTTAATTAGATTGATAGTGATCTTGCATCAAAGGTGCATACTTAAACAATATATACTACCGCAAATCACGGCGACCGTGATACCCAGATCATGGCCTGCAAGTGCTGCAAGGCGGTATGTTGAAAGTGGCAAGATCAGAATAATGAAAGCAATGGGATACCTAACATCGGGCACAAGTTGGAGTTAGCACCAATATTATGTTTGAAACACGTGGCAAACTCACATCAGCATGGCGCGGGCCTTTTTTTCTAGTTTCCTCCGGAGAATGTCACTTGGTTGAGAAGTTTGCAATCCTCCTTCTAAGCCAGCACTAAGAGAGTCAGCTTTTGAAGCTGCGTTCCAATTACGACGCGGAGATTGGCGGAAGTGAGTTTTCAATCGCCAAAATAAGTGACCATAAAGTCCTATAGATGCAAATGCTGCTACAAATATCCAAAGGTAATGCAGGAAAAGTCGCATTGGTCCAAATGCTGCATTTATCCAACACCAATCACCTGTTGAAATCAATCATGACTGCTTAAGTTAAAGCTTTCTGCACGGTGATTACGATCAGTTACACACCAGTCCAGGCATAAAAAGGTACACTTCCTGCCCAGGCATCTTTGGCGATTGGAGGGAGTAAACCAAGTAGCAGAACAAATATCCAGATGAGGGGTAATGTTGTCCAGCAGACCCACGATGGTATATGCCATGAAAATGTCAATATTCCGTAAGTTTGGACAGCAATCAAAAGATTCTGTCGTGCATATGGCCAGACAGATATTAGTTATTTGGGTTGTCTGGTGTGGTATTATTATATGGTTTTTACTAACGGAAATAGCACTGGCGATGTCACCAAGCTGAATTAAAACACCCTGAAAAGTGCAAAGCGAATCGCATCCAGCGGTATGGCAATTCAGAGGGGTTTGATTTATCCATAAGTCTATCCAGTCAAAACATCCAGCGTTAGCGTGACAACGATAAGATTGGAATGCAAACTTGTAGACACATTCCATTATGAAATAAATAATCATTCCTTACAGTTTAATCCAAAACCTAGGGCTTGAATAAAATCAGACTGAAAAGCCCAGCGTTGGAAAAGTAAATATCTGTTGAGGCAGTATAAACTTGGTGCAATATAGAACGGAATCGTACCAAGACCAAATTCATAAATGTTATCTTCAGGAAAAATGGAAGAGTAGAATATCAAATAGCAAAAAAAAAATGTGTTGGTGATACTTCGCGCACGGCACAGGCTGAAAGCATGAAATGAAAACTTACACCAAATGGTGTATATATAAAACTAATTCTTCGCCTCGCCCACGGTTGAAGGCATCTATACTTAGGAAGCGAAATATGGGTGCAGCAGTAAAGAAAGCCCACATATCCGAATAGCGAGACTGTAGCGGTGAGAGAAAACTGCGAACATGGAAAAGAAAGGCCAGATAGAGGAAAGCAAATTCAGGTGTAAGAGCGCTTCTCCAACCTAGATATCAGTGTCAAGGCTAGTGAAGTGAACAGCTTACAGTAGCAGCAATAGCTACAGCCTGAAAGAGCATGAAACAAAAAGAGATTAACAATAAATTGGAGTGGGCCTTTTTAACTTGATTACGGCCAGCACATCTGTACTTGCATCTTTCGCTACCTGACATGCTCAACACTTAAAAATATAAAAGCTTACAAGACAACTACTCTCGCGCATGAATTCTGATACGCTCGACGGAAAAGAGGGATGGGGAGACATAGAATTGTATTTTAGGAAAATAAAGCATCAATATTATGTAGCTGACAAAGATGAGAGACAAAAAGGGTAAAAAATAATCCTCATCGTGCAAAAAAAAAAAAAAAAAAAAATGAGGATGTAGGATTAAAGCATAGTTGAGAAAACTCACATACGGTGATACTGTCAAACTCCAAGATTGATGCAGTTAATGGATAGATAAAAGATGAGCTGCGTCACTCAACAAAGCGTTGAATCTGATGTGCTGGTGGAAAGGGGGTTCTCGAAGTTGCTATATCAATCGCTAGAATGAGCCGGTGTATCAACTGGCTTCAATCTGACGGGTAAAAATTAGATGATAAAATTACGGGAGATTAAAGAAGTATATATAGAAAGAAATATTTCAGGGTATCTAACTTTTTTTTTTTTTTGAAGGATGGAAGAGATAATAAAAGATTAGCTAATAATAAGGATAGTAAATTTTTCCGTATGCAAACAAACAATCAACAACCTCGCTTAATGCACAGGGAGTTATGGTGTCAAAAAGTCTGAATGCTTAAAGCATGCACAACTTTGAGAGGGTATGGTGCGAAGGGTAAGCAATAGCGAGACTATAAGTTCGTTTTATAAGATGCGCATGTGCCTTTGAATTATCAATATAATTTTTTGTGTGACGAAAAGGTAACCAAGACTCCGGAAAATATCGCCATCATCATCCAAATAGGTAATCCAAATGTGTATACAACAATCAAGTGCTAAAAAACAAATTTATCACTTTTTTCTTGCGCAATAAAGCCGCCACTGTTATTAAGTTACTCGGCTTGCACGCTTCTGTAGCACTGCTTCCAATCTTCATCCCCCATTTTAATTCACTTTCACGTTGCATCTTTGTTTTCACATTCACCAGTATGAGGCTGTATTGAAAGAAAACTTGGTGTACTTGCTACAGACAGGTTCAAACCTTCAACTTTCTCATATTATACCAGTTTCCTTCTCGAGTAAGGAGGGAAAAAAAAAAAAAAAAATCAAATCTCACACATTTGTTTATGCTAAATTTTGCTTGCTCCCTGGTTTTGGATAGATATATCTTGCAGCTTAAGTAGTCTCTACGCCACTTAATGTTACCCATAGCCTCGTTGGGAACTTTTAAGAAAGCTTGAGCAAGCAAAACATACTCTGGTACACCTGGTATTCACAGGATAATTATTATTTTTCAACTCTGGGACTCAATTTTCACATTCTGACAAATTAGTTTTGGAAGAATTTTTCAATAAACTAGTAAAAAAATACCCCTTATCTGATATCAAGTGCAAGACGAGAATTTCACTCTGACTCTCAAAATTGTTGGATTGAACCAAAAGAAATGCAATTCAACTGTTTGGGGTAAAAGTGCTTTCAATCTTCCGGCGTTCATGGCGACAAGGCTCCATAATACAGCCACCTTGATTTTAGTCTTGCGAGAAAACTACCAGTTATGCGAATGAATCCACCATTCCTAGACAACCTTCAATTGGACTTTGATTTGTCTAATTTCTCTCTGGAAAGGATTAAATTAATGTGCTAGTCGGATAATTCAACTGGATGTTGGCACAATTAATATCGTGTGCTCAAAGCTCATGTTGCCACCAGAATACCCTTGAGAAGCTTTTGCGCGTCTGAAATTATGTGCATGCATATATATATGTACAATCGAATTCCCTAATTCTAGGGGGAAGTTTGATTTAGTGTACTAGTTAGTTGAACCGCTAGACATGGTGACAATTTCGCCAAAGTGCACCAATAGTAGCAGTATAAAATTCAATATCATACCATTCAAAGAATCTGTCATTTTCTGCATAGACATTTCTCATACTATTAACTCTCTTGCAAGCAACAGGAAATAACTTGAATAATTTTTGCACTAGCCGTTGGGTGCTAGTGATACGCTTCAAAAACTGAACATAGTAATTCGTGAGTGTAATAACTCTCAATGCGAGATTGAAAATTAGTTGAGTAGTTTTCAATGTAAATTGATCCAGTCTCAATGAACATAAGCTGGAATCTTTAAATACCGGCTATTCCTCAATCGGAAATCAGGCTCAATTCGCTTGCCTTCTTAGGGAAGAAAATGGTGTCAGGAGCGAATTTGATGTTTTTATGAATTTCCGAAGATCAAGCTACACAATATTTCACATTCTCCCCTGAATCACTAAGAAACAGGCCCCAAAAGATAGCTCTTCAGTAAGGCTATTTCAAGATATCACTTTGTCAGTTGCTTTTTATATGACGCTCTATTTGTATTGGGCGTCCGAATCTCATCGGGAATTTTAAACGAAGCCTCCTGTTAGGCTGAATATTGTCTTTTTTTTCTAATATTCCAAACATCAACACAAAACATACAAAGATGAAAACGGAAACTTGTCGTGATGATGACCAAGGCGCGCCGTATTCTCCCAAATTCTAGGTTCTATTTATCTTTTTGCTTTTAAACCCCTCGTAGAATATTCACATTTTACCTAAAGTAAAACCCATCATATACGTTGATGATTGCTGATGATTATGTACAGCGCAATGCAGCTACCTCCAATCCTTCGAATATGCATAATAAACGATATTTGGGGCTCTCAATTTGCCGTCATGGCACTTTAAAAATACTGCATAATATTTTGTGAAGTTCCAAGCCCCTTTGATTAGTGTTACTTTGGGTAAGATTGAGCACAACATTATATACCCTTAATTTCTCTGGAACAAGCTTCCCATGTCAGACCTCTTCCCATACTCAATCATTATCCTCCTTTTCAAGTTTTTCTTGGCTTCCGCTACTTACCGATGGTGGGGATCTAAATTATTTTCTTCATCTGTAAACGAGTATAAAAAATTATTCTTGTTTTCTTTTTTGATTTATCATATCGGTTCTTAAAAAACCCTAAACAAAAACGTTGAAGATGTGTTGCAAAATAATGAGTTTCTAAGAGAAATTAAATAAGGAGAAAATAACAGGGTAAATGCAAGCTCAGAGTAGAAGTAATTTAACGAAGTGAGAAGTGTTGCAAGGGGCGACCATGTTAGATTGGTGTATGTTATCCTTAATGCGTTTAGTTACTATGTTTTGGGAACAAGACACCAGGAAAAAAATGTGGGCACCTGATAGCAGGTGCCAATCCCTATCTTTGATTTGATTCAGTTTTAGCTCAGTTGTAATTCTTCTGAGAAGACTGTGCACTAAACACTGAGCATGCCAGCTTGCGTGGTATCAAATCTCAGTTATGCTTGAATCACAAATAGATTGAGGGGTTGGCACCTGCTAGCAGGTGCTGGCTGTTTTTTCATGGTAAGAAATGTAGATATTTATATTTTTTTCTCTTATATAAGTATATATATCAAATAGATAACTTGTGTAAAGCTATTTTGAAATTAAAATGTCAAAAGTATCTCACAAAGAATTGATGAACTACAGAGAATTATGCCGGGAAAAAATGGGCCTTTGATAATAATTTTGTCATCCTTTTTACGATGTGGTGAATCGGGGCTTTTAATCTAATAAATACTGTTCTTCATATTTTGAAAAAGCCTAGAGTAGGAGGGTTCAACTTTTTAGATCAATCCATACAGTTTGCATGTTTTACAATCATTTTCCTCTAGTTATTCACAAAAAAATTGTCGAAATCAACATGAGTTTTTGTTCAGATAAAGAGATGAACATTTGAGTTTGTGGAGAAATGCTAAGTATATGGAAAAAGAATAGGTCTAACAAGAGAGAGAGAGAGCTTTCAAAAGTATTTACAGCCATATTGGAAATTCTTGGTGTACTTGGCCAACAAATTGGCCATTCAGGCACATCATTTTGCGTGCCAAAAACTTAACAGACCTGTCACTTGTGTAGGTGTGTCAATGTTTTTGTAAAAATCTACGTTAACTCAGAATCTACAATTCATTACCCCACCAGCATTAGGTCTGATCTACCCACTGCTTCCATCCTTCCACTCCCACCACTCCCCTCATTCATCTACCCAGCCCCTCCACTCTTCCATCAACCATATCCACTCCTATATTCCTTTGATCATTTCCACACTTGCTCTTTCTGCAACCCCCTGGCTCTATTTCATTTGTATTTTTTTCTTCTTTTTTCTCTTCCTTTTAATTTTGTTTAATTATTTCTTCCTCCTCAAGCCCTCCAATCATTGATTGACCACTTTTCAATTCACCCACAACCTGTTGATATTGTTCTCCATCTCTACATGACTCTTTTTTACTTATACATTTTTATTTATTTATTTATTTTTCCTCCTTTAACCCTCCAATCATCAACCAACTATGTATTCCAAGTATGATCCAAAATTCAAGGTGAAATTCATAATGACATTTTTAGATGTTGAATGATCAGATTAATTAAAAAAAAAACTTTCTCAATTCAAGGTGCAGAAAGACTCTTGCAGTCACCTTGCTGCAAGAAGAATCTGAAGGAGGTAGAGAAACAAGAGAAGTCCCTGCCTTTTTTAAGTATAAATATGAGATTTAATTGAGTAGGCTATAAGGTCCTCTTGATGAGTTAAATTAAAAATTTGATATTGAGTTTAATGCATTTGAGATTTCTGTGGAACTGGCAGCAGAAAAAAATTGTGGGCACCTGATAACAGGTGACAATCCCTATCTTCAATTTGATTCAGTGCTGTAATTCCTCTAAGAAGACTGCTGACTGAACACTAAGCTCAGAAGCTTACAAGAAATTAAATCTGAAATATTCTTGTATCACAAATGGATTTAGGGATTGGCATCTCCTAGCCGGTGCCAGGCATTGCTTTGTGGTGTGGATAAAAGAGAAATCTGAAACACAACAAAAATTAACACCAGTGAAAAAAATAATACTTAGTAGCAGATCAAACTGATACCAGAGCCAGAATAATACCTGTAAGAAAAATTCCAACCTTTCCCTAAAGACTGAAAACACATTAAAGTGAACCCCAGAAGCCAAGACATAGTATAAGTTTCCACACTTGCAACAGAGACTACAAATACTTAGTACAGCTGTTAAAATACACCAGAGACAGAATGGGGTTTTTAAATAAAGTGTTGAAAAAAACTTTTTATTTTTTAATAAATTTTCAAGTTTCGGTGATATTTTTGATTCACCAAGGATCAGAGCTATCTAATGGTAACCTATATGTTGATATTCAAAAAAGTAGTTGTGAAGTTTAATTAATTAATTGTTAAATTTTGGAATGCCCTTATACTTGAAATTAACTAACCAAAAAAAATATGTTAAAGAATGACCCTTTCCCCTTAAAAATTAGAAAACCATCAATAATAATCATATTTCCAAGAAAATAATAAGGGGTGTCAGTTTGAGAAAATCCGCACTTAAAAATCTGTACTTAATTTTGACCAAATCCACACTTATCTAAGTGTGGATTTCTGAAACACACTAGCCCCAAAACTAGTGGATGTCACTAGTGAAATAAGTCATTTACTTCACTCAAATCCACCCTTTTCTCAACCAAAAGTGCTGATTTCACCATAAAGTACCATTTCACTTATTTGTCAGTATCATCCCAATCATATGCAGCACTCTACAGAACATCAAAAATTGTACATAATTTACATTTTTTTTACCTTACAAGAGTCATGCCTTCCTCACTCTCAAATCATGATAAACTACATCAAGCAATGACTTTCCTAGCTCTTGATCTGCTCTTGGACTCTAATTGTGATTCTGATTCTGATCTTGAAGAAAATTTTGTTTTTTTATCAAAAATGGCCAGGAAACATTACCTCCTTTTAAATAAAGGCCCAAGTACACTATCCATACACTCCTAAACTTGTCTGCACCCAGTTTTAGACAGCTATTCAGGACTTCCCTGGAATTTTTCCTTAAATTGTTTGAGATTATTCAGGATCACCCCATGTTTCACAATAATTATCAAAAACAACAACATGATCCTTCAATTAAAGTATCCATCACACTATTTCATTTGGGTTCAAATGTTAATGGAGCTTCCCTGAAAATTTTGTAAAATATCTTTAATTTAGGGTATGTTTCTCTTAACACTTATACAAAACAATGCATCACTGCTATAAACTCCTTAAATTTATAACTTCTCACCTGGCCAAAAGAAGAAGAGCAACTTGAATCATCTCAGGTTATGCAAGTAGAGAGCTTCCCAGGATGTATTAGTTTCACTCATGGTAAAACTATTCCTTTGAGTTGGTAAGCTGCTCAAGATGAAAAAAATTACTTTGACTGAAAAAAGAGGTAGCTTATTCTTTAAATACATTCATTCTTTTTCATACTAACATCAAAAACTATATCTTCTCTATAGATATTCAATTTCTGTTCAGATAATATGTGACATCAAAAAAAAATTTATATATTTCTTTTCTGGATATCCTAGATCATTTCATGAATCCTATGTCTTCCAAAGAATGAAAATTTCAAAAGAACCTGAAAAATTCTTCAATGAAGATCAATATCTTCTGGAAAATTTTACTTATGTAAATGGGAATTAAGTACTTCCTGCTTTTCAGGGAACAGCTTCAGAAGACAGCCAAAGTTCAAAGTTGAACAATCATTTGGAAAGTTCAAGAGTCAATTTCAAAAATTTTATTGGAATCTTAAAAGGATATTTTTCTAGTCTAAGGGAATTAAGAAGTCCTGATAGAAAAAAAATCTGAAATGGAGGCAGTGATCAAATGGACACTATGTTTCACTATGCTAAATAACCTACTTGCTTACCTCAAAGATCAATGGTTGGAGTTTTATGAAGATTAAATAGTCAAATCACATCCCACTATATCCAACACTTCTATTTCTCAGACCTCTGGAATAAGGGGAAAAAAATTTACAATCACACTAGCACATTGAGAGATTTAGTTTTAATTTAATTTTAAATTATTTAGAAATTCTTTTGGTTTTTATCTACTATTACTACAAATATGATTCATTCCTTCTGAATTTCTTCTTTAATATCTTTTTCAAATTCTTTCAAAATTAACCTAATTGCTTTTGGTAAATCATCAAATTGTTCAATATACTCATCACTCACTGATTCACTAATCTCTAACAACTTTGTTCATACTCCTGATATCATACCTTCAACCTTTTCATTAGGGGCTGTCAGTTCTGGAAAATATGCACTTATTTAAGTGCAGATTTCCAAAACACACTAGTCCCAACACTGGTGGATTTCAAAATGAAATAAGTCACTTATTTCACTCAAATCTGCACTTTCCCAACCAAAAGTACTGATTTCACCATAATGTCTCATTTCAATGATTTGTAAGCATCATCCCATTCATACACAGCACTACACAGCATAACACTTGATAACTCAAAACATTTTACATAATTTACATTTTATACCATATAAGAGCCATGCCTTCCTTTCTCTCAAATCATGATAAGCTACATTGATCAATGACTTTTTCAGCTCTTGATCTCCTCTTGAGTTCTGATTGTGATGCTGATTCTGATCTTGAAGAAGATTTTCTTTTTTTATCAAAAGTGGCCAGGAAATGTTACCTTCTTCCAAGAAAGGCTCAAGTACTTCATACCCCCAAGTACACCATCTAAACACTTCTTAACCTATCTTTACCCAGTTTTAGACAGTTTTTCAGGACTTCTGAGGAATGTTTCCTTAGAATGGTTATTTTTATTTGCAAATTGACTTTGATTTTGAATTTTCTGTTATAGTCTCTTTTTTTCAAGTCTCTTTGTTTTCCTTCATCAACTCAACATGAAATTGCATTTTTTCTGAAATGGCATACTTTTTCAGTCATTCTTTTTTTTCATTCATCATTCATATCCATTTCCTCCTCTCCTCTTTCATCCCTCACATAATTTGACATCAATTTTTTTTCTCAACTTATCTCTCCAGGTAAGTCCTTTTTTTCATTTTTACTTATATATTTGCTAATTGTTAATTTTTTTTTTTTTTTTTTTTGTATCTAAAAAAAAATTTTTTTTTTATAGTAAGTTTTTTATTTTTTTTATTTTTATTTTAAAGGTAAAATTAACCCTTTTTTTTTCTTCTCTCCCTCTTTTCTTTTTATTTTTGTCTCCATCATCCTACTCTTCAACCCTCCTTAGCATGGTCATTATTAATCACTTTTTTTTTTTTTTTTTTTTTTTTGGTTCCATGTCATTGAAACACATACATTGCACATTCTTTAAGCATTTCACTTGCTCCATATTCAATTTCCCCTCAATTCAAACTTCACTCTTTCTTACTCTATTTTTCCTACCTTTCAATCAAGGTAAGTTTCATCTAATTTTTTCATGTATATATGATATCTCATTCTTTCTATGAAAATTTCATACTTAAATATATGTAGGACTCATATCTGGATAACAGTGGACTTATTCAACTCTTCATGTTGTCATTTTTATTATCACTTTTCAAGTTTTTGTAAAACTTTAAAAGTAAGAGTTGGAATTAGGGTTAAGTTTATTCAAATCTTTTTTCCTTTATCTGAAGATTATCCTGAAGGATATCTTTTATTTACCACAAACAGATTTGAATTTGGCTCAGTGGTTGATGAGATATTGACCTTTAAAGTTGAGCCTTTTTTTTGCACAATTTGATGTTTTTTTTTCTTTAATGTTTTTATATAAAAAATAAGGATTAGGTTTACTTAAATCACATTTCTTTTAACTAAAAATTCTCCTGGAGCCTATATTTCATTTCCAACTCATGGGTTTGAATTAGGTTCAGTTGTTTCTGAAATTTCAACCTTTAAAGTTGAGCCTTTTTTTTTTTTTCCAAAATTTCATTTAAATTTTTTCATGTTTATATATTGAATAATTAGAGAATCAGGTTTCTGAAACTCTTATCTGATGATTATATAGTCTTTTAGCTCCTTTTCATTTTTTTTTTTTTGGTGTTTGTATCATCACTTTTCAAGTTTATGTGCAATTTTCAAAATCAGAGTTGTAATTAGGGTTAGGTTTATTCAAATATACTGTCCTTTTAGTTGAAGATACTTCTGAAGCTTATCTTTCATTTCCTGAAAACTAATTTGAATTTGGCTCACTGGTTGCTAAGTTATTGAACTTTTAATTTGAGCCTTTTTTTTATCAATTTCACTTTTATTTATTTCATAATACATATCATAATGTTTACATCATGTATGCATTTATCCTTCCAGATTCTACAAAAAGCCATTTCTCTTTACTTATTATATTGTACCTTTTTATCAAGGTGTGTGTGTTTTTATTTTAATTTTCTTACTAGTTTCATATGTCTAACCCTTCACTCATTTTTGGCTGCTCTCACCACGCAATATGGGGGGCGGACTTGTTAGCAAGTCCGCAACCTTGGACTCAAGTTCACCACAGATTGAACACACATTGAGCTATTGACAAAGGAACCATACAATCAGGGATAAACACCACTCAGCAGAACAGTTTTAGGTGGGTCTTCAAGTAGAGTTCAATATGAGTTCAGTATGAGTTCAGTCTGAGTTCCATCTGAGTTGTGCCTGAGTTCAGGTTGGGGACTTGCTAGCAAGTCCACCCCCTATATTGCGTAGTGTCTTATCAGATCAGTCAAAAGTTAGTTCAACAAATCAACAAGGTAAAAAAAGAAGGTTCAAACTAATAAATTTTAAAACCTTGAGGTAGATCAAAAAAGTATTGGGATTTGTAAAGTCATTGAAGATTTTTTATTCTTTTCATAAATTTTCAATAAATAAATCTGATATTTCCATTTACTAAATTAAAGTCATGAGCCAACAAGCTTGTGTTGGATAAATGGTTATCATGACAACATTAAATTGGTTCATGGGGTTCATCTAGCCAATAGTTGTGGAAAGTCCCAAACTTAGTTTCTAGACTTGTCTGCAAT
>JASXTE010000001.1:46539263-46586763 GCA_030280995.1 Hemileia vastatrix
CAGGATAATTGTCAGCCAGGCTATTCCAGGAGTCCAGTAAATGATATATAAATTATAAAACCTTAAAGAGTGGGTAAGAATTGTATTTAATGAATATAACTTAATATTTTATTGCATAATGAAATTATATAAGTATTTTATTATATACAAGTGTTACATTAAATTTATTGGTTATATATATTTTTTTATATACAGTTAAATTGAACATAATATAATATATTCTACAAATAATGGCGCATTTTTATGTATTTAATAATTATAAATTTATATTTAATTAATTGAAAAAAACATATATTATAATTATAAGTGTAAAATTGGCTTATAATATATTTAAATTAATTATTTAAATTTATATATTAAATAACACCTCTCATATCATACTAAACAATAATTAATGACGCTTCTTTTGACCCTTAATTGTGTTAGAAAAAACAAATAAATTAATTTATACTAAATTGAGATTAATTACATGATTTGTTGCGTCAAAGTCTTTTTTTGTTTCACTTAAAATATCCTTTAATCAGATTGTACCATCTGTTTGGAATTATTTTTCTCATAGTTCCTATGTTCCAATCTTGTTTAGTTATTCACTATTTTCACTTACTGATTTGGGAATACTGATTTGGGAATTAATGGCGGGAAAATTGGTTTCTTAATTGGGGTTTTAATTATTTGTTTCATATTTTTCTCTACATTGTTATGTTTCACTTACTCTTTGATATACTTGTTTTATTCTATTCTAATTATTGTATTTACAAATATAGTGGCGTTTCAGAGGACCCATTGCCTATAAAAGGGCCTTGGATAATCCCCTGTAGCCTCATCACTTATTACACACTCAACAAATTAAATAACCAATTTATTACGTTTATATTCTTTTTATTAGTAATACAAATCTAATTTAAATTCTATACAACAAATCAAAGGTTGCTTTAAGTCTGATAGTAATCAAAATTGTTTGCCGCGCAAAACCCTTACATTTAATAATATTATTGTTAATAAAATCTAAGTTTTTGTCACCTCTCAAAGTTGCTCACCGTTGTTTCCCTCTCAAATAAATTAAATATATATTCTTTGGTTTATTTCTTTATTTTCCCTTGTCCTCCTCCTTCTCTCCTCCTTTTTCTCCTATTTTTCTTACCTCTTCTAGACGACTGACCGACAATAATGCTCTCGGTGTTTTACATCTGACAGGGAGGGGGGGGGGGGGGGGGGACAAGGTGGGAAAGGAAAGGAATGATGTGGTTAACATGCAGTGGTGAAAAAAAAAAAAAAAAAAAAAAAAAAAATCAGGAAAAACAGTGCTGATTTAAGATCATAACTGACACGCATTTTTGAAATAAGTGACTTTTTTGCAAAATTTAAGTGCTGATTTGGTTTGAAATCTGCACTTAAGTTAAGTGCAGATTTGCCAAAACTGACACCCCCTAATATAATGGGGTTTTTATTTATTTTCTCATTGAAATAACAATATAAACAATTCACTAAACTGTTTGCCTACAAAATCCCCTTCTCCCTTCAACTCCTCTTCCCCAATTTCAGCCAATCCCTTTCTAACCCCCAACCCCCCATCCCTTTTCCTCTCTACTACCTGCAAAACCAACACCACAGGGCAAGATACAAGGAGTATAAACCAAGGCAAGAAGTACCTTAATATTTAATACTAGATTATTTTCAAGCTACATAAACCTACTTTACCTATAGTTTGTAACTGCTAACTCCAGCCATAGTTAACTAACCTCAATTGATGCTAAACACCAATGGAAGAAAGTTCTCAACAGTTAAAAAGAGTAGGCTATAGCAAAGAGGAGCACTTTCCATAGTGAAAATTGAGAACTACACATTCTATATTAGGACTAGGCTATAAACAATTATGAAAATAATCTAATCATCAAGACACAAGAAAAAAATGACCCTTTTATCCATATGATCCTCACGTCAAACAAGGAAAAAAAATGGTCAAGCAAACAATAAACCATTGGCCACCCTAAGACTGAATTTAGAGTCAACATCCCCCAAAGTGCAAGTCAATTACTTTTGAGATTTTCAATGATTGCAGCTAGCCAAAAAAAAAAAAAAAAAAAAAAAAAAAAAGCACAAAGGAGTAAGCTTCGGGAAAAATTCCATCGGAAAGGATAAGGGGGAAAAAAAAAATTGAAACTCAACAAGTCATTTCACTGGTGTGACTTTTGCCACCCATATCAGGTGTTTTTACTTTACCATCCTGCAAGGTTTTATAAACTGCACCAGCAATAGAGTCTGCATGATAGTCTAGACCCAGGTGTCTCAACATCATGGTAGCGGATAACACCATTGCAATTGGATTTGCGACATCCTTGCCCTAAGACCAATAGGTTAGGAGATCAGTAGCCTCTAATCATTTATGCGAAATCAAAAGTGGCATACCATAATATCCTTAGCCACATGACGACAGCCAGGCTCGAATAGTGCAAATTCACTGCCTATATTGGCGCCTGGAACAATTCCAGGACCACCTACTAAAGCAGCTCCAATGTTGGCAACAATAGCGCCATATCTGATGCATACGAAGATAAAGACAAGGAAATCAATAAGAAAGAATTCATGAAATTTTTGCAAAAAGACTGACAGATTGGGCATGCAAAGTACATCGAATTGCTGCGGACGGACGACAAGTTGCATACTGGTGTTGTCAACAATCATATCATCATATATAAGTCCGCTATCTTTGTATGATTCCCCGACGCGCCTGAACACATCCAGGAAAAGGCCATCCCCAAGCTTCATGATGTTGGCTTTGTGGACACATGTCACCTTCTTCCTCTTATTCTTGAGAGCAAAATCAAAAGCAAACCGAACAATTCTTTCTGATTTAGCACGGGTCATGATTTTTAGAGATTCAACCACACCAGGAACAGAAGAGTGTTCAAGGCCCGAGTATTCACCCTCAGTGTTTTCACGGATGATGGCGAAGTCCACATTGTTATGTCTTGTAGGATAACCAGGAACTGACTTGCACACTAAAATGTGCAGATGGGATCAGAAGAACGGATGGTTCTGGTTTGGAAACAATGGTGATGAAGTGGAACATTCAGACACACAAGAAATTGAAGCATAAATGTCAAGTTTTTGCCTGATTGCTACATTCCAGGAAGGAGGAGAGGTAGCGTCAGATGAGGTATAATATATACCCTTGAGTCCTACACGGTTGCGTCTCAGACTGTCGACTGATCGTTTGAAAATGGTGGCATCTTGGGAGGTGTCCCCAGACACATTGAATTCTTCAAATCTAAGTTAAATAGAAGAGAACCATCAGTTGAGAAGCACTAGACAAGATGAGAGTAGGGTGAGCAGAAGGGGATAGCGTTACTCAATGGGGGCATTGGTATGATCAAATATTTGCTTGACCGATTCGGTGATTTCTTTTCCAACACCATCACCAGGAATTCTAGACAAGAGAAGGATGAATGAAGGAACTTGGACGGAATGATATGAAGATGACAGACAACGTGATGGTATATACGCCCCCATACTTGGTGGGTGCACGTGCAGATATTCTGGGAGCTAAAAAAGAGGTTGGGGAATAAGGATAAGGAAGAAAAGAGGGGGAATGGATGAGGCGTTTTATAGACATTTAGGACGGAGAGAAAGGAAGGAAAGAAAAACAAGACAGACAAGCAATGCCGAGGGTGGTTGCATTAAGAACTCTAGTAGAAGACTATGTGCAGGAAGAAAAGAAGGACCGATAGACAAGAGATGGAAAGTTAAGTTGTCTAAGTTGTCAGCTGAGTGCGCAGGTATGAACATGGTTTGGATCGACTGACAAGCGACCTCATAGCTGAGTTAAGGTTCACTTTAGGCAGGCGATGCATGACAGCGCTCACAGCAGCGTGCAGGTTTCGTCTGGAGTGTTGTGAGTGAGAGTGAGAGTGAGAGTGAGAGTGAGAGTGAGAGTGAGTGTTGGAGTGTTGGAGTGTTGGAGTGTGAACGTGTGCTCCACTGGATGGGCAGCAAAGAGAGACAGATGAGAGTCAGACACAACACGCAGCCGGCCACTCACGGACTCTCTTTCCACCTCACAGCGCTTTCTTTCCTCCAAAAATGTCTTTCTCTCTGTCCAGCTCCTCCCTTTATCGCTCCTCTGCTATACATCCTGCTAGACTGTTGCATCTTTCCCCCCTTTCCTTGTTTGCCTCGCCCGCATCTTCTCCTGGAAAGTTTGTAGGCAATAAACTTCCTGACGGGTGTGTGCTTTTATAGTGCTTTTTTTTTTTTTTTTTCCGG
Organism: Hemileia vastatrix; assembly: GCA_030280995.1. Classification (NCBI taxonomy): domain Eukaryota; kingdom Fungi; phylum Basidiomycota; class Pucciniomycetes; order Pucciniales; family Zaghouaniaceae; genus Hemileia; species Hemileia vastatrix. The sequence goes on from JASXTE010000001.1 coordinate 46,543,527, forward strand.
CTCTTCCGTCACTTTCATAATTGTCCTCACCCTTTTTCGTATGTCTATCTTTTTTTTTTTCTTTATTTCTTTTTTCACGTGCCCTACCCCTTTTCCAGAAACTTTAAGGTCACTCTTATCCCTGGGGACGGCATCGGCCCTGAAATCTCAACTGCTGTTCAACAGATTTTTGCACATGCTAAGGTGGGTTTTATTTTATTATTCATCATTATTTTCAAACTTAATATAAAACAACAAAAAAAAAAACCTATCATCTTGATGATTTTGAACTCCAACCCCTAAAGGTCCCCATCACATGGGAAGAACAATCCGTGGCTCCGATTTTGGTCGCTGGCCGGTCCACGATCCCTCAGCCTGCTATTGACTCAATATCCCAAAATAAGGTAGCCCTCAAAGGCCCCTTAGCTACTCCAATCGGAAAAGGGCATGTATCCCTCAATCTTACGCTGCGAAGAACTTTCAATCTGTTTGCCAACGTTAGACCATGCAAATCGATTGTGGGATTTAAAACCCCATACGATGATGTTAATTCGGTTTTGATTCGAGAGAACACAGAAGGCGAATATTCGGGCATTGAACATGAGGTCAGTGTCAGATTGTCTAAATGATTTTTGTATTCTCGTTATTATAACTATCATGACTATTTAATTAGTTGATGATGAATACGAAAATGAAGTTGATTTGCTTTGGTTATCTTGACTTGTTTATTGTCAAAAGGTTGTGGATGGTGTTGTGCAGTCCATCAAGCTAATCACTGCCGAGGCCTCAGAGCGTGTAGCCCGATATGCGTTCGAATATGCAAAAAGTAACAAAAGACCTCATGTTACAGCGGTCCACAAAGCTTCAATTATGTAAGCCCCTCTCACGGTTTTCGGGTCACCAAACATGTGTTAAGGTTTGAATGTGACACGCTTGATAGGAAAATGGCCGACGGAACATTTTTAGCTGCTTGCCGACGCGTTCATGCTGATTATCCCGATGTAGTTTACGATGAGGATGTGATTGACAGAGTGTGTCTGAAAATTGTTCAGAACCCACAGCCATATTCAAATCGTGTGATGGTTATGCCAAACGTTGGTCTGTTTTGCGCTCATTTTGCATGAGCAATCTGATTTACTCAAAGCCACTTTATTTATTTATTAGTTGTATGGCGATATTTTGTCAGACATGTGTGCTGGTCTAATAGGTGGTTTAGGTTTGGCCCCTTCAGCTAACATTGGCCGGACCGCCTCGATCTTTGAAGCAGTGCATGGCTCTGCCCCTGATATTGCAGGGCAGGGAAAAGCCAACCCAACTGCACTACTCCTTAGCTCTATCATGATGTTAAGACACATGAACTTGGGTAATTTTGCTGATAAAATTGAACATGCTGCTCTTCAGGTATGTTTAATCACACCTATCATTGTTACATTAAGTACTTGCAATGCCTAATGATCACTTATATCTTATATAATATTAACTATTAGACAATTGCTGAAGGAAAAAGCATTACTGGTGATTTGGGTGGCAAGGCTACTACTCAGGTAAGCAATATATAGTCCATTTCATGGTGCAACATCATCTAAATGTTGCCCTTGTTAACATATGAAACTTACCAAATGACAATGCATTCCTAACCTTTAGGAATATACTAAAGCCATCTGCAAGAAGCTATAAGTAATCCTGTCAATAGGCACCCAGGCATATTATTATTGGTTTTCTAGAAACAACGTAATTTCTTTTCTTCTAAACCTTGTCAGATCAATTTCCTTATTTGGCGTGCATTTTTCCAATTGAGATCTGTGTCTTGCTTCATGTCTGTCCAGCCTTCTATATGTTTTTGTGTAATTGAGTCTTCAAAAAGCAAATATAACTGTAAAGTGGTCCTTGGTGAAAAGAATTAGATGTTTATTTTTCCTGTCATAAAACTTTCAATGCAATATAATGGATATGATTGTGTTTGGGTTAAGAGCAAGTAGAGTTATTTAAGTTGGTGAAGTAATTTTCATCTATCTGTCAGGTATGGTTGGTATGGAGGGTGAATGGGTGTAAGATTAATTTTGATCATCTTTCTAAATTATGTGAGGAAGACCTTATTATATTTATGAGCCTGTGAATTAAGAAATTAAGTATGGGAAAAGTAAACATAAGAAATAAAAATAAACATAAGAAATTAATAAAAATTGACATAAACATAAGAAATAAACATAAACATCAACATAAGAAATAAAAATTGACATAAACATAAGAAATAAACATCAACATCAACATCAACTTAAGAAATTAACATGAACATTAACATAAGAAATAAATATAAACGTTAGCATTAGAAATAAACATCAACATCAACATAAGAAATAAAAATAAACATCAACATAAGAAATAAACATCAACATCAACATAAACATCAGAAATAAACATAAAAAGGAACATAAGAAATAAACATAAACATCAACTTAATAAATAAATATAAACGTTAGCATAAAAATAAACGTAAGAAATAAACATAAACAACAACATAAACATAAGAAATAAACATCAACATAAACATAAGAAATAAACATAAATATAAATATAAGAAAGTAACATAAAAATAAATGTAAGAAATGAACATAAACATCAACATAAGAAATAAACATAAAAATAAACATAAGAAATAAACATAAACATCAACATAAGAAAGAAACATAAAAATGAACATAAGAAATAAACATAAACATCAACATCAACATCAACATAAAAAATAAACATAAACATCAACTTAAGAAATAAACATAAACGTTAGCATTAGAAATAAACATCAACATCAACATAAGAAATAAACATAGACATCAACATAAGAAATAAACATAAAAAGGAACATAAGAAATAACATAAACTTCAACATAAGAAATAAACATAAACATCAACATAAGAAATAAACATAAACTTCAACTTAAGAAATTAACATGAACATTAACATAAGAAATTAACATGAACATTCACTACGCAATATAGGGGGTGGACTTGCTAGCAAGTCCTCAACCTGAACTCAGATGGAACTCAGATGGAACTCAGACTGAACTCATACGGAACCCATACTGAACTCTACTTGAACACCCACCTAAAACTGTTCTGCTGAGTGGTGTTCATCCCTGATTGTATGGTTCCTTTATCAATAGCTCAATGTGTGTTCAATCTATGGTGAGTTTGGGTCCAAGGTTGCGGACTTGCTAGCAAGTCCGCCCCCCATATTGTGTGGTGATTAACATAAGAAATAAACATAAGAAATGAACATAAACATCAACATAAGAAAAAAACATAAATATCAACATAAACATCAACATAAAAAATAAAAATAAACATAAATATAAGAAGTAAACATAAACTTCAACTTAAGAAATAAACATAAAAAGGAACATAAGAAATTACATAAACATCAAGATAAACATCAGAAATAAACATAAACATCAACTTAAGAAATAAGCAAAAACATCAACATAAACATCAACTTAAGAAATAAACATAAAAAGGGATATAAGAAATAAACATAAACATCAACATAAGAAAAAAACATAAAAATGAACATAAGAAAAAAAAATAAAAATAAACAAAAGAAATAAACATAAACATCAACATTAGAAATAAACATGAACATAAAAAGACAAAAATAAACATAAGAATTAAAAAGAAAAATAAACATAAGAAATGAACATAAAAAGGAACATAAAAAATAAACACAAGAACACAAGAAATAAACATCAACATAAGAAATTAACATAAAAAAAAACAAAAGAAAGAAACATAAGAAATAAAAATAAACATCAACATGAGAAAAAAAACTAACATAAGAAATAAATATAAACATAAGAAATAAACATTAAAATAAGAAATTAACATGAAAATAAACATAAGAAATATACATAAAAATGAACATAAAAAGAAAAAAAAATAAGAAATAAACATAAACATAAGAATTAAAAGGAAAAATAAACATAAGCATAAGAAAATAAAAATAAGAAATAAACATAAGAAATAAACATAAACTTAAGAATTAAAAATAAAAATAAACATAAAAATGAATATAAGAAAAAAAACAAAAATAAAATAGACATAAGAAATAAACATAAAAATGAACATAAGAATTAAAAAGAAAAATAAACATAAACATAAGAAAATAAAAATAAGAAATAAACATAAGAAATAAACATAAACTTAAGAATTAAAAATAAAAATAAACATAAAAATGAATATAAGAAAAAAAACAAAAATAAAATAAACATAAGAAATAAACATAAGAAATAAACATAAAAATGAACATAAAAAGAAAAAAAAATAAGAAATAAACATAAACATAAGAATTAAAAGGAAAAATAAACATAAGCATAAGAAAATAAAAATAAGAAATAAACATAAGAAATAAACATAAACTTAAGAATTAAAAATAAAAATAAACATAAAAATGAATATAAGAAAAAAAACAAAAATAAAATAGACATAAGAAATAAACATAAAAATGAACATAAGAATTAAAAAGAAAAATAAACATAAACATAAGAAAAAAAAATAAGAATAAACATAAGAAAAAACATAAACATAAGAATTAAAAATAAAAATAAACATAAAAATAAAAATAAAAATAAAAATAAAAATAAAAATAAGAAATAAACATAAACATAAGAATTAAAAAGAAAAATAAGCATAAAAATAAGAAAATAAAAATAAGAAATAAACATAAGAAATAAACATAAACATAAGAATTAAAAATAAAAATAAACATAAAAATGAATATAAGAGAAAAAACAAAAATAAAACAAACATAAGAAATAAACATAAAAAGAAAAAAAAACATAAGAAATAAACATTAAAGAAAAAAAAAATAAGAAATAAACATAAGAAACAAAAATAAAAATAAAAATAAAAACAAACATAAGAATTAAAAACAAAAATAAAAATAAAGATAAAAATAAAATAAAAAATAAAAATTAAAATTAAAATAAAAACAAAAATAAAAATAAAGATAAAAATAAAATAAAAAATAAAAATAAAAATTAAAATAAAAACAAAAATAAAAACAAAAAAAATAAACTAAAAATAAAAATAAAATATAAAATAAGAAATAAAAATAAAAATAAAATAAAAATAAAAATAAAAATAAAAATAAAAATAAAAATAAAAATAAAAATAAAAATAAACATAAGAAATAAAAAAAATAAATAAATAAAAAATAAAAATAAAAATAAAAACAAACATAAGAATTAAAAATAAAAATAAAAATAAATATAAACATAAAGATAAAAATAAAAATAAAAATAAAAATAAAAATAAAAATAAAAATAAAAATAAAAATAAAAATAAAAATAAAAATAAACATAAGAAATAAAAAAATAAATAAATAAAAAATAAAAATAAAAATTAAAACAAACATAAGAATTAAAAATAAAAATAAAAATAAATATAAATATAAACATAAAGATAAAAATAAAAATAGAAATAAAAATAAAAATAAAAATAAAAATAAAAATAAAAATAAAAATAAAAATAAAAATAAAAATAAAAATAAACATAAGAAATAAAAAAAATAAATAAATAAAAAATAAAAATAAAAATTAAAACAAACATAAGAATTAAAAATAAAAATAAAAATAAAAATAAAAATAAAAATAAAAATAAATATAAACATAAAGATAAAAATAAAAATAGAAATAAAAATAAAAATAAAAATAAAAATAAAAATAAAAATAAAAATAAAAATAAAAATAAAAATAAACATAAGAAATAAAAAAAATAAATAAATAAAAAATAAAAATAAAAATAAAAACAAACATAAGAATTAAAAATAAAATTAAAAATAAAAATAAAAATAAAAATAAATATAAACATAAAGATAAAAATAAAAATAAAAATAAAAATAAAAATAAAAATAAAAATAAAAATAAAAATAAAAATAAAAATAAAAATAAAGATAAAAATAAAAATAAAAATAAAAATAAAAATAAAAATAAAAATAAAAATAAACCTAAGAAATAAAAATAAAAATAAACATAAAAATAAAAATAAACATAAAAATAAAAATAAAAATAAAAATAAAAATAAAAATAAAAATAAAAATAAAAATAAAAATAAAAATAAAAATAAAAATAAAACATAAGAAATAAACATAAAAATGAACATAAAGAGAAAAAAAAACATAAGAAATAAACATAAACATAAAAACTAAAAAAAAAATAAACATAAACATAAGAATTAAAAATAAAAGTAAACATAAAAATGAATATAAGAAAAAAAACAAAAATAAAAATAAACATAAGAAAAAAAAACATAAGAAATAAACATAAAAATGAACATAAAAAAAAATAAGAAATAAACATAAACATAAGAATTAAAAAGAAAAATAAACATAAACATAAGAATTAAAAATAAAAATAAACATAAAAATGAATATAAGAAAAAAAACAAAAATAAAAATAAACATAAGAAAAAAAACATAAGAAATAAACATAAAAATGAACATAAAATGAAAAAAAAATAAGAAATAAACATAAACATAATAATTAAAAAGAAAAATAAGCATAAAAATAAGAAAATAAAAATTAGAAATAAACATAAGAAATAAACATAAACATAGGAATTAAAAATAAAAATGAACATAAAAATGAATATAAGAAAAAAAACAAAAATAAAACAAACATAAGAAATAAACATAAAAAGAAAAAAAAACATAAGAAATAAACATAAAAATGAACATAAAAAGAAAAAAAAAAAAGAAATAAACATAAACATAAGAATTAAAAAGAAAAATAAGCATAAACATAAGAAAATAAAAATAAGAAATAAACATAAGAATTAAAAATAAAAATAATCATAAAAATGAATATAAGAAAAAAAACAAAAATAAAATAAACATTAGAAATAAACATAAAAATGAACATAAAAAGAAAAAAAAACATAAGAAATAAACATAAACATAAAAAGAAAAAAAAACATAAGAAATAAACATAAAAATGAACATAAAAAAAAAGAATATAAGAAATAAACATAAACATAAGAATTAAAAAGAAAAATAAGCATAAACATAAGGAAATAAAAATAAGAAATAAACATAAACATAAGAATTAAAAATAAAAATAAACATAAAAATGAATATAAGAAAAAAGACAAAAATAAAAATAAACATAAAAAAAAAAAACATAAAAAAAAAACATAAGAAATAAACATAAAAATGAACATAAAAAGAAAAAAAAATTAAGAAATAAACATAAACATAAGAATTAAAAAGAAAAATAAGCATAAACATAAGAAAATAAAAATAAGAAATAAACATAAGAAATAAACATAAACCTAAGAATTAAAAATGAAAATAAACATAAACATAAAAATAAAAATAAAAATAAGAATTAAAAATAAAAATAAACATAAACATAAACATAAGAAACAAAAATAAAAATAAAAACAAACATAAGAATTAAAAAAAAAAATAAAAATAAAAATAAACATAAAGATAAAATAAAAATAAAAATAAAATAAAAATAAAAATAAAAAAAAATAAAAAATAAAATAAAAAATAAAAAATAAAATAAAAATAAAATAAAAATAAAAATAAACATAAGAAATAAAAAAAATAAAAAAATAAAAAATAAACATAAAAATAAAAATAAAAATAAAAATAAAAGTAAACATAAGAAATAAAAATAAAAATAAAAATAAAAATAAACAGAAAGATAAAAATAAAAATAAAAATAAAAATAAAAATAAGAAATAAAAATAAAAATAAAAATAAAAATAAAAATAAAAATAAAAATAAAAATAAGAAATAAAAATAAAAATAAAAATAAGAAATAAAAATAACAAATAAAAATAAAAATAAAAATAAACATACGAAATAAAAATAAAAATAAACATGAGAAATAAAGATAAAAAAAATAAAAATAAAAATGAACATGAACATAAAAAAAATAAAAACAAAAATACAAAATAAAATTAAAAATAAGAAATAAATATAAATATAAAAATAAACATAAGAAATAAAAATAAAAATAAAAATAAGAATAAACATAAAAACAAAAATAAAAATAAGAATAAAAAATAAAAATAAAAATAAAAATAAACATAAGAAATAAAAAAAAAATATAAATATAAATCAAAATAAAAAATAAAAAATAAACATAAAACTAAGAATTAATACTTAAGATAAAAATAAAAATAAACATAAGAAATTAAAATAAACATAAAGATAAACATAAGAAATTAAAATAAACATAATCATAAACATAAGAAATAAAAATAAACATAAGTTTAAACATAAGAAATAAAAATAAAAATAAACATAAGAAATAAAAATAAATAAAGATAAGAATTTGAAGTAAAAATAAACATAAGAAATAAAAATAAATAAATATAAGCATTAGAAGTAAAAATAAACATAAACAGAAACATAAATACAAGATATAAAAAGAAACATAAAAAAATGTAAACATACTAAATAAACTTAAGAAAATAAAATTTAAAAAACATAAGAAATAAATGTAAAAATAAATAAGAGAAATAAAAATAAAAATAAACATTAGAAATAGAAATAAAAATAAAAATATATAATAAACATAAAAATATATAATAAAAATAAACATAAACATAACAATTAAAAATTAAGATAAAAATAAAAATAAATATAAACATAAGAAATAAACATAAGAAATAAAAATAAACATAAAGATAAACATAAGAAATAAAAAGAAACATAATCATCAACATAAGAAATAAAAATAAATAAATATAAGTATAAGAAGTAAAAATAAACATAAACAGAAACATAAATACAAGAAATATAAATAAACATAAAAAAAGTAAACATACTAAATAAACATAAGAAAATAAAATTAAAAAAAACATAAGAAATAAATGTAAAAATAAATAAGAGAAATAAAAATAAAAATTAACATAAGAAATAAAAATTAACATAAGAAATAAAAATAAACACAAACTAAAGAAATAAAAATAAAAAAAAGCATAAGAAATAAAATTAAACATAAACATAAGAAATAAAAATAAACATAAAAAATAAACATAAAAATAAGAAATAAAAATAAGAAAGAAAATTAAACATAAACATAAAATTACACATAAAAATAAGAAATTAACATAAGAAATAAAAATTAACATAAAAATAAGAAATAAACATTAAAATAAAAATAAGAAATAAAAATAAAAAATAGAAATAAACATAAAAATAAACATAAGAAATAAACATAAAAATAAAAATAAGCATAAACATAAGAAATAAAAAAAATAAAAAAATAAAAAAATAAGAAATAAAAATATTATAAGAAATAAAAATAAAAATAAACATAAGTAATAAAATAAACACAAAATTAGAAATACAAATAAAAATAAACATAAGAAAATAAATAGAAATAAAAATATAAATAAAGATAAGAAATAAACATAAAAATAAACAACAACATAAAAAAAAACAACATAAAAATAAGAAATATAATAAAAATTAACATAAGAAATAAACATAAACATAAAAAATAAACATAAGAAATAAAAATAAAAACAAATATAAGAAATAAAATTAAACATAAACATAAGAAATAAAAAGAAAAATAAACATAAGAAAAAAACATAAAAATAAACATAAGAAATTAAAAAAAATAAATATAAGAAATAAAAATAAAATAAAAATAAAAATAAACATAAGAAATAAAAAGAAAAATAAAAATAAACATAAATATAAGAAATAAACATAAAAATAAATATAAGAGATAAACATAAAAATAAATATCAGAAAAAAAATAACAATAAAATAGAAAAATAAAATAAACATAAGAAATAAATATAATCAATAAAAATAAACATAAGAAATAAACTTAAAAATAAATATAAGAAAGAAACATAAAAATAAACATAAGAAGGAAAAATAAATAAATACATAAGAAATAAACATAAGAAATACACATAAAAATAAATATTAGAAATAAAAATAAATATAAGAAATAAACATAAAATTAAACATAAGAAATAAAAAGAACAATAAACATAAGAAATAAAAATAAAAATAAACATAAACATAAGAAATAAATATAAATATAAAAATAAACATAAGAAATATAAACAAACATAAGCATAAACATAAGAAATAAAAATAAAAATAAAAACAAACAAAAGAAATAAAATTAAACATAAGAAATAAACATAAGAAATAAAAAGAAACAAAATATAAGAAATAAAAATAAAAAAACATAAGAAGTAAACATAAAAATAAACATAAGAAATGAAAATTAAAATAAAGAAAAGAAATAAAAATAAACATAAACTTAAGAAATAAAAAAAATAAACATAATAAATAAAAATAAACATAAGAAACAAAAATAAACATGAGAAATAAAAATAAAAATTAATATTAACATAGGAAATAAAAATAAAAAGAAACATAAGAAATAAAAATAAACATAAAAAGAAACATAAGAAATAAACAAAATAATAATAATAAATAAAAATAAAGATAAGAAATAAAAATAAAAAAAACATAAGAAAAAAAATAATCATAAAAATAAGCATAAGAAATAAAAATAAACATAAACATAAGAAATAAAAATGAACATAAACATAAGAAATAAACATAAAAATAAATATAAGAAATAAACATAAAAATAAGAAATAAAAATAAACATAAACATAAGAAATAAACCTAAAAATAAACATAAACATAAGAAAAAAAAACCTAAGAATAAAAAACCTAAGAATAAAAAATAAATAGGGGGTATCAATGTGGACCAATCCACAATTAAATTAATTGGGGATAAAAATTTTTATACCCCAATTATCTTCTGCAATTATTTTTGCTAATAATTGGGTTATTAGACACTTTACGTGTCAATTTTCACCTCTTATCTGTCATTTTTCTACTCAATTTTTCATAACCACATACTGGACTACTTTCTGTCATAACCACATCTTGGCCTACTTTTATTCATAACATCTGCAATTATATGTCATGTGACTTGCATAAAAATCAATCATGTATGTGATGAGTTTGGGATCAAGAATTAGGAATGGAAGTTGGGGTATAAGAGGCAGGATAATGCATTATTGTGGATTCCTTATCCACTAGACCCAGGGCTAGTGGAGAAGAGACTTTCACAATTAATAATGTCTGATACCAGGAAAAAAAATTCCTGATCCCTGAACATTGATACCCCCTAATAGATATAAGAAATAAAAATAAAAATAAAAATAAGAAATAAACCAAAAAAAAAACATAAACATAAGAAAAAAAAACCTAAGAAATAAAAATAAATAGGGGTATCAATTTTGACAGATCCACAATTAAATTAATTGGGGATAAAAATAATTATACCCCAATTATCTTCTGCAATTATTTTTGCTAATAATTGGGTTATTAGACACTTTACGTGTCAATGTTCACCTCTTATCCGACATTAATATACTCAATTTTTCATAACCACATCTTGGACAACTTTCTGTCATAACCACATCTTGGCCTACTTTCTTCCATAACCACAACTTGGACTACTCTCTGCATATGTCTTCTACCTTTCTGCGCACTCCAATTCTCATCCCATCCTGTTCATTCTCTCCAATCAGAATTTCTCCCCATTTCATCTATTTGATTCTGCTCCTTTTTATCTCACTCTCTCATCTGCTTGCTTCTGCTCCTTTTCATCTTGCTATCTCATCTGCTTGTTTCTGCCCTTTTTCATCTTTAATTATCTTAACATGCCTCGTCATCATAGATCTTCTCAAAGGCAGCCATCACCTAGTTGTTCTTCAACTCCCACTACTCCCTCTTTCCCCCACTCTTCTGAGAAATCCAAAATCGTTCAACTAAAAAAAGATGATCATCTCATTCTTATCAACTGGCTAAAAACTAAATCTAACTATGATTCTTGTTTTGGTACTGAGAATGTGACTAAAGTAGGACAGCCCCCACATCAAAAGTTAATGGTTATCTTCTAATGGCCAACAAATTACGGAATAAGACTAAGGGAAGAATAGATATTTTACCAAAACAGATGTCTGAACACTTCAATCATTATTGAGCCAAGTAAAAGAAGGCAAAGACTCTTTAATCTTCTACTGGTTTTGGTATTACTGACCTCAATATCAGTAAGGGCATCAAATCCATAGATTATAAACTTGATTCTTTATGTCCTTACTTTAAAAAGATGGATTTGATTTTTGGAGAGAAAGCTGATGTTAATCCTGCAAACATTTTGGATGGTGAAGATCCTATCTCTGAACATGATGTTGAAAGAAATCTTTTTCCTTCCTCTTCTACTCAAGCCTCCCCTCAGTTCAATTCCACAAATCAAAATATCTTTTCAATAGATCCTTATGGTAATATAAACCAACCTGATCTAATTCAAGTATGTTATTTTTTCTTTCATCTTACCAATTAATTTTTTTTATTTACATTTTCTTATTTATAAATAGGCTGAAGAACAAATGCAGGAGCCACAATCAACTGAGTCAGAAGCCAGCAATAATGATGAGTAGGAAAATGTGACCTTGAACAAAAAGAGAAGGGCTTCAAGTAGTTTAAATTTCCACTCTCAAAGAAGAAAAAAAATTGATACTTCATCTCAAACCCCTTTTTCTTCTATCAAAGAATTTTTGGAGAAACGTGATGCTGGTAAGTGATACCAAACATCTTAATACTTTACTCTTCTTTTCTTCTACTTTTTGTTAATATTTATTATCACTGTAGAAAAAGTGGAAGTTGCTAAAGAGACTCTAAAGTTTGAAAAGCAAAAATACGAGCTCTCTTTAAGGAGGGATGACAGGGTACATGGTTTAGAAGAGAAGAAGTTTGATCTCTCTTTACAGAAGGATGATAGGACACAAGTCTTGGAGGAGAGGAAGTAAGAACTCTCTTTACGGAAGGATGATAGGGCACAAGACTTGGAGGAGAAGAAATTCAAGTTATCTCTAAGTATTTAAAAATCAAAGAAAGAGGAGAAAAAAATTAAGCATCAAAAACCTCATGGAGCAGATGAAATATAAGCTTGATCATGAAGAAAATTCCAAAAAGAAAGAATTCTTGATAGAATGTGTTATAGCTAATAAATATCAAAGAAATCAAATGGGAAAAAAATTTAAAATTTCTACAACCAATTATTTTCCCCAGTCCCAATCAAGTTTTCCTATTTTATATAATGATGCACCATTAAATAAAAACAGTAATCTATCTTGATGTAACGTTAAAAAAATTGGAAGAGACAAATCCAAAATTAAATGAAAAAAATTTAAATTGAAAATTTCTACAACCAATTAATTTCACCAGTCCCAATCAAGTTTTTCTATTTTATATAATAGCCAGTAGAACGACCTAAGGCCAGATGCACCATTATATAAAAACAGTAATCTATCTTGATGTAACTTTAGAAAAAAACTGAAAGAGACAAATCCAAAATTAAATGAAAAAAAATTAAAATTGAAAATTTCTACAGCCAATTAATTTCACCAGTCCCAATCAAGTTTTCATATTTTATATAATGATGCACCATTATGTAAAAATAGTAATCTATCTTGATGTAACTTTAAAAAAAATTGGAAGAGACAAATCCAAAATTAAATGAAAAAAGATTAAAAAGCATAAATAAAATTGAAAAACAGGAAAAGAAAAAGGGAGATTAACAAAAAAAAGATAAAAATTAAAATAAAAAAAATAATAAAAGAGAAAAAATAAGAAAAAAAATTTGGAAGAAAATATTTAATGATAGAAAAAATATAATATTTTAATTGCAATACTTGACAGATCTACTAAGAGAAATTTTTTTATCTAATTTTTTTTTAATTATTAATACGATTAATAAGACCTTGATTTATTTGGAATGAACAACCAAAATGGGTAAATTCATTACAAGAAGCTAAAGTTGGAGGTGCTTTAGTTGTTTGAAGCCTATGTTGAGAAGAATTCCATATAGACTCAACTATTCCATTGGCACTACCAAAATCAATAATACATTTATGGTCAAGAAAATAAAGGCCATGTCCCTTATCAGAAGAGGGTGATGAAACAGGAACACCAGTCTTTCGATTAATATAAGAGAAAATTCCAAATTTTAGAGAATTCTTATCATGTTTATCTAGATGAACATGATTGTAGAATCCATTATAAGTGATGATAACATTTGAACAAAAAACATAATCATTTATTTCTTCTTCCCATTCAGGATCAGACCAATTTGGTAAACCTGATTCTAATGCAAGTTGATGGTTTTTTTGAAAATCTTGAAAATATAATTTTTTAAAACAATTTTCCAAGAAAAGATTAAATGATCATAAAGAATTCCATTGTTTCAGATCTTCTTCCATTTGCTCCAGTTTCAAATTTTTCAATAAATAATAAATTCCTGATATATATGACAAAATTAAAATTTACTTATAATTAAAAAAAATTTACATACCAAAAGAAAATCCTTGATAATATCCTGGTTGCCAACCAAAACCTTTCATGACACCAGAAATCATATTTTTATTTAATAAGGATTGTCAAACCAAAGCCATTTGATAGAGAGTAGAAATTAAGTCAGAAAGCTGGCAAAAAACTTCATCCTTTTTCAAAGTAAATAAATGAACTTTTAAGATGAATTGAGGTTTGTATTCGTTATTGAAAACCATCACAATGAGATCTATACCCCCTTCTGTAAGGTTTTTGATGTTTTTGTAAAAAAATTTTTTCTTAACATTTGATATTGATGACTTATAAAATTTGAGATCATCCAAATGTCCAAAGAATTTTCTTCAAAATATCTTCATCCTAATCAATTTTCTATATTGATAAAAATTTTTCTTTGAATATCTTGATTCTTTAGCTGGTTCCATGATTTTCTGCTTCATATTTTCTGGTAAGGAAAGCTCAGATTTATTGGGAGAAGGAATAGAATTGAAGGACATTGAAGAGATAGAAGAAAGTAAAGATAAAGAAGAAGAATTTGAAATTGAAGGAATAGATAGGAAGGAAATTGAAGAGATATAAGAAACTAAAGATAAAGAAGAATAATTTGAATATATTTGATGATTATTCTTGGAGCTTTCATGATTTGAAGACAAGGAAGAAAGAGAGGAGAAAGATGATTCAGAAGAAATTGATGATAATGAAGATGAGTGAGTTAAATTTTCCATAGTAACTTCCTGGGAAAAAAATATATATAAAACAAAAAAAATATATATTAAAAAAAAGACCCCCAAAAATAAAGAAATTATCAGTAAAATAATTGAAAAGAAAAAATAAAATTTTGGTAAAAAAAAACATATAAAAATTAGTTGTGAAAAAATCAATAAAAATATTTGAAAAAAAATTAAAATACAAAATAAAAACCTGAATTATGTTCAAAATATGAGATAAAACAAATTCACCCCCAAAAAAAAAATAAATTCAGTTGCAAAAAAATTAAATAAATAAATAAAAATTACTTACCTGCTATTGGAAATACTTCTTGATGTTATTCAATCCAATTTATTTAAATATAAAAAAAAATAGATTTCAGTAAATTTCATGATAATTAATTATTAGCAAAAACAAACACAAATAAAAAAAATTAAATTACCTGATTAATTCTTGAAACAGGGGGAAATGTCCAGAGACTAAGGGAAAGAAAAAAAAATCTGTAAAAAAATTAAAAAGCAGAGATTAGTCTTTTTTTTTCTTTAAAATGCCCTCCAAAAAGTCCCCCCCTTTAACCCCTCCTTGTCCACCTCAAAACCCCCCCTACACCTAACTTATTGAATTGGTAACAATTCGTTAAGTTAGTGAATGATCATCAGCAATCTTTCACTATCTTATTGAATCATTAGCAATTTGATAAGTTAATGATCGATTATCAGCAATCAATCATTAACTTGATAGTGAACGATTATCAGCAATCATTCAATATCTTATTGAATTGTTAGCAATTTGGTAAGTTAATGATTGATTATCAACAATAAATAATTAACTTATTGAATTGCTAACAATTCAATAAGATAATGATCAAATCTGTAACAATTTGGTAAGTCAATGATCAATTATCAGCAATCGATCATTAACCAATCAAATTGCTAAAGATTTGATAAGATAATGATCAAATCGGTAATGATTTGGTAAGTTAGTGAACAATTATCAGCAATTGTTAGCAATTCAATAAGTTAATTATCAATTATCAGCAATCAATCATTAACTTGATAGTGAACAATTATCAGCAATTGTTCACTATCTTTTTGAATCATTAGCGATTTGGTAAGTTAATGATTTATTATCAGCAATCAATCATTAACATGATAGTGAACAATTATCAGAAATTGTTCACTATCTTATCAAATTGTTAGCGATTTGGTAAGTTCATTATTGATTATCAGCAATCAATCATTAACTTATCAAATCGCTAATGATTGAATCGGTGAAGATTTGGTAAGTTAGTGAAAAATTATCAGCAATTGTTCACTATCTTATCAAATTTTTAGCAATTTGATAAGTTAATGATCAATTTTCAGAAATCAATCATTAACTTGATAGTGAATGATTATCAGCAATTGTTCACAATCTTATCAAATAATTAGCTATTTAGTAAGTTAATGATTGATTATCAGCAATCGATCATTAACTTATTGAATTGCTAACAATTCGATAAGATAATGATCAAATTGGTAACGATTTTGTAACACTGCAGGCAAACAGCTGTCGCATCAGACTGATGCGACGACTGTCGCACACAATCAACTGAAGCCTAATTTGAATTCTATGCACTTTTAGTGAAGCTACAACTGCCTCGCCTTGCTCCAATTTTTTTTCCTTTGCCTATTTTTTCCCTCCAATTCACATCTTTTAACCCAGAAATACTACAGATGCTAAATTATCTAGATATTGATTATATTTTAAACCATGAAATGGTGTCAATGCTCTGTTTGTGTTAAGTATTCTATTATAAATTTACGAGGGCCAAGTGCAACATGGGAAATAAGTAACTACCCACACCCAAAACAAACATCCTCTTGAGGATGTCAATCAATTAAATTTCACCAAGTTTCGTGAAGCCACGAGAAGTTCCTCTGACAAGGCATCTTCCCCTTATATATCTAGCTTAATAAAAGAGCCCTCTGAATATAGTGAAACTGCCTTTGATGGCGGAAATGACACAACTTATAAGTTATTTTTTTTATTTCTCAATAGCACTTCTCAAACTTTTCAATTGATAATTAATTTGATTTGATTGAATAAGGTGTCAATATCAATGATCAATACTTGGCTTTATGTTGGTTTTAATCTGAGTAGGAAAAAGTGTATTAGCACAACAAGAATGATTGTCAATGCTCTCAAGGATTTTCAGAATGTATCAGTCCCCATCTCAGAACTTGAAAAAATTCCCCTTGATCCTAGAACTAATCTAAAAAGAATTGACTTGAATGTCAACTTTACTAATATGATATGTTGCCAGACATGTTTTTAGCTCTATCCTCAAAATTGTGCCATTCCTCCCCTGTGTACTTACAAAAATTTTCCTAGTTCAACCCCATGCAATGAGCCACTATATCATCTTAAATGTACCTTTCACAGAATTACGGATTCTGGTCAATCTAATTTAAATCCCAACACATCAAAGAGCTTTCAGAAAGAATATAATGTTCCTTATTTAGTTTTCTAAGTACAGACAATTTCAACTTGACTTTGCTGGTTGTTGAAAAGGCAGGATGTTGAGGAGGGTATAGAAAGCTGGGAAAAAGAAGTCAATGATGGCAGTAGCATCATCTCCAATGTGCAGCATGGTACAGCATTTAAGGGAATGGAATGGAATGACCAACAGAACTTTTTAAACTTGGCTTTGTCTATGTTTATTGATTGTTTTAACCCAAAGGGAAATAAAACTGCTGGAAAGATGGAGTAAATTGGTGTAATTTCTTTCAGTTGTCTCAATCTTCCACCTAACATTTGAAACAAAATTAGTCACATTTGTCTTGCTGGAATCACACCTGGACCCGATGCCCAAAATCCAGAAAACATCAATCATATTCTAAAGCCATTTGTTGATGAGATACTTACCTTGGAAAGTGGAATTATTATCCCAACATTTCAGAGATCCGAAGGCCATTTGGTGAAAGTTAAAATTTTGTGTGTGATTGGAGATATTCTTGCAACAAAAAAAGTAGCTGGTTTTGCATCACACTCTGAAACTCAGTTTTGCACCTGGTGCATGACTAAACTTGATCAAATACCCTCTTTGGGATGTGAAACACAAAGAGTCAGAAGTAAAGTTATTGAGATCTCAAAAAAGTCAATAGATGCACAATCACAAAACACTCAAGACAAACTTCTTAAGGATAGTGGGGTACAATGGTCTGAGCTTAATTGACTAAGTTACTGGGATCAAACTCAGCATGTTGTGCTAGGTGTGATGCACAATTGGCTTGAAGGTGTTCTTTATTTTAATCTGCCATCCCACTGGAAATTCAAGAGTGAGCCAAGATATATAACCCATAAAAGAAAGCAGCAGCAAGATCTTAGTCAAGCTATGAAACGGACACAAATTGAAAGTAACATTAAAATAATAGTTCTTGATTCCAGCTCCAATGATGACAGCCATGATTATAGTGATGAAAGTGACAATTATGATGAATTCCAACTACAAAGTGGTAAAGATGGAAAACTCTTCACTCAAACTGACATTGAAAAGTTTCAAGACATTATGAAAGGTGTAGTTTTATCCAGCGGTCTGGAAAAGCTTCCTCCAAATTTTGGAGAAGAAAAGCATGGAAAACTTAGTGCATCTCAATGGTACTCCCTATTTAAATATGTGATACCACTTGTTATCTTTGAAATTTTTGTAAATGATGTCAATAATCTGCCACTAGGATCTAACCGACTGGAATTTTTGAGTAAAACGGGATATTTAGTAATATGTACACATATTTTGTTTTCAAGAGAACTCAACGAGAGTAGAATAAAACGGTTTGAGACAAACTACCAAAAGTAAAACGCATTGGTTAAAACACTCTTCCCTGGTTCCAAAGTACAGCCAAATCACCATTTTGCACTTCACATGCCTGAACAAATGATGACTTGGGGACCTCTATTTGGCATTTCGGAATTTCCTGGAGAGAGACTCATTGGTTTTTTACAAAAAATTATCACAAACAAACAAATGGGTAAGCACTTTATATCAAAATCTTAATTTTTCTTTTTGAATTAAATTTAAACAAATGATAATATTGATTCAACAGATAAGCTGAACAAAACAATGATGAAAAGAGGTTGTGAATTACAAAGACTAATGGCAAAAAATATCTATCTGGATATAACTAGTGGAAAAAACATTTAAATAAGGAAAGTAAGCCAACAGGAGAAATATACTTAACTGATGATGTTTATAATTTTTTATGGGAATTCATAAAAAGAGAAGATGAAACAGTTCAACATCAAGACAAAATCCCTCTTTCTGCTGGCTCAAAAGTATTGTTAGGCTTTGCAACACCGATTCAGAAATTGCTATTCAATAATATTTTATTTTCCGTCACCAAGCCCCACAATTGTATAGAGTGGAAAGATGAGAAGGGAGCTATTAAATATGGTATAATCTTACAGATAGACTGGTTCACTGATCATTTGAAGAACTTATGAAAAATCATATTAATCTCGCCAATCACTAATAAATACCCCAAGCAATTAAATGTCCCATCCTCACAATTTTGGTACCTTTTATACCTATACAAAGTAGTAGTGGGAAAAATAGAATATAATGAAAAGTTAGTTGTTGAACCTGATCAAGTGCTCTCAGTGGCAGAATATCAACTTTTGCCCAAAAATATTTTTTCTATTACTCAAAAGGGGATCATCCTCATCCCTTATGATGATTCTCCACTTCTTGATATTTCTAGTACTGCGTAACTCCTCACTCATCATCTCTCCCTTTCTTGTTGTTTCACATATTCTACTCTTAAATTCAAATACACTGTTTACTTTATTCATTTATAAATGATTTGTTAGCAAAAATGAATGCATATTGACATACCAAAAATGTGAAAACGATTTCACAATTGAAGGGAGACAACATAAAACTGCAATTAAAAATATTATGAGTTGAAAAATCTGAAAATTTGCTTATTAAGGCTTATCAATCATCTACAGTTTCTCACAATGATATAAGGTTTTATCACAATTATTGGTGAAACATTTGTTGAAATAAATATGATATAAAAATATTTAAGATATGGTTTTGTGTATCATTTAAGCCAATTCAATCTTTAAGAGAAAAAAGCCATGAGGATTGATGTCATTGTCGCATGTATCATGTAAAACAATCTAATCTTTGACTAAAAAAAGGAGTAGTAATATCATTTTCGTGTGTATCATGTATGTTAATTAAATCTCTAACAGAAAAAATTAGAAAAGATCATTATCCTGTGTATCATGTAAATCAACCTGATCTCTAACATAAAAAAATATTGAATAGTAATATCATTGTACCCTGTATCACTTTAGTTACCTTAATCAATAAAAAAAGTTACTAACAAATAAAAAATTCATAAACACACAAAGCTTAGTATAATTTAATTGATTTTCTCAACTCCCTCCATCTTACCACTACCTGAGCCTTCAGAATCCTCTGAACCCTCCGCTTTCCCTAAGTCTTGTCCATTGTAGTCAGCATCATTATCATCATCACTGTTGTTGTTATCAGCTTTATTTTCCTCCATTACTATTTGCATCCTCCTCTTACCCTTGCTATCCTTCTAACCATTTTTGACAGATGGCTCTTTAGGAGAAAAATGAATGAATCTATCATCATCATACAAATCTTGGGCATCACCCTCCAGAAATACATCATTATCATCATCAATTCTTCGCTCTTTAGAGCTTATTGTATTTCTGTCACCCTCCTCATTTGCGCTACCCTCAGAGAGATTTCCAGATTCCTCTAAGAGTCCATATGCACCAGCAGAGGTATGCCAATATTTCTCTGTAAACTTTGATTGAGAATATCTTTTTTAAGGATGAGTTTGGCCTTTGGGAAAAAGTGACTCATTAGCATTTGGAAGAAATGCAACATTGCCAGTGTCTTTGATATTTTGTTTCTGAGCCGGGACTAAATTGGAAAACCATTCAGCATTGTAAAAATCAAAAGGAAGGCCCCTTGGGGCTACTTTAAATATTGATGTCTGGAGGATTTTGGGTAATCAACAAACCCGGCGATGGCAAGAGGAATCTTTCTGACTGGCTTGAAGCATGAGTATATCTAAACGTGGCATAAAACAGCCAGCATTTTTTGATCGGTATGGTAATGTTTTGATAAAAAAACCCCCCTTTTTTCATCAAACTCGTCATCACTGTGAGCTCCAATATTATTCAGCACCGTCATATATTTTTTGGGAACTTATTTTTATTTGAAAATTCAACTTGAGAATCCCTCAACTGAAAAGTAAGAATTAGTAAAAATAAATTAAAACATAGCTAGGAGACACTTACTCGTTCTTGGTTTTTTTGAATCCTTTTTCTTTCAGCATCTTTTTGGTTTTTGCCAGCTTCCTTATTTTCTTTTTTAAACTTGGAAAGCATTAAGAAGTGGACAAAATTATTGTAGGCTTGGATCAGAAGAGGCATATTGGTGAGGTAATTTAGATTTATGTTGAGATATGAATAAGCCTTTGAAGCTGCAACATCTTGAAATGTAGTAATGGCAGATATTCCGCACACTGCATTATATAACAACGACGGATCCACATCAAGGTTGGGGCACCAAATACGTATTCCTAGGCAAGTCAACAATCCTTTTGCATATTCGATAAAGCTTTCATACAGGGACACAAGGGATCGGCCAATTTTCACACAACCTTCAGGATATTTATCAAAACATTGAACTTCTTTTGTTGGAATGAGAGAATGTGAGGAGCTATTTGAAATGACAAGTTTGACTTGACTTAAGTCCGAGAATTGGCTGTAAAAGAATTTTGACTTCATCCAGGTGCAGTGCTTTTGGAACCAAGTTTTGCTCCAGTAGTCCCCAGAGAATTTTTATGTGCACAAACATTGCGTTCTGAAAATTAAATGGGTCAGTTTTTAAACATTTTTTTTAAAAAAAAAAGACTCACCTTGGTTGTGGAAAAGTCAGGTGGGAAATCTCCAGTCTGCAGTTGGCTGGGATTACACTTTGGGGATGGGATATTCGGGGCCATATTTTGAGCCAACTTTACCGACTTCTGAGGACTTTTAGAAAAATGAACAGATGCAGGTGGAGCAGATGCAGCTTGCATATTTCTAGAAGGTTTTGAAGCTTTAGAAGCTGAGGACTGGCCTTTCTTGGATGCTTGAGGTAACTCTTTAGCTGAATTTTTATTTTTAGATGAGTTTTGGTGTTTCCCTACATCTTTTTGCTTTGATGATTTTAGAGTGCTTATTTCATTTGAAAATTTGCTAATGATAGCATTGTAGTTTTGCACTTGAAGAAACAAAAACTTCTCAAAAAATAATTCATACTTGGCTGCTTGTGCAGCCAAAGCATCAGAAACCTCTTGGCAAAGCGTATCTTGAGTTGCATCATCACATGTTTTGGAATTGCCATTAAGCGGCATTTTACTGTAAAAAAATAGATAAATAAAGTAAAAAACGTGAAAAAAAGAAGAAAGATTAGATAAAATAATATGATTAACACAACACCTAAAACTACGCTTCAATTTATTTTTATAAACAAAGATTAAGTTAATTGTAAACATTCAAAAAACAAACACAGCATTAAAAAATCAATCAATACAATAATGTATTTGTAAAAATTTTGTAGCAAAGGAAAGATACATATGAGAGAAAAGTGAAATAGTATTATGTATAAAGAAACTTACCTGAAATAAAATAAAAATGATTATTGCAATGAAACCAAAGCTTATTTTGTTAGTATTTTTTGAGAGACAAGCAAAAACAAAATACTTTCAAAAATATGAGTTGGTGAAGAAACAATTCTAGATTGGATAGATATATATACACGTCTTTTACTATATAGTAGTTAATGAATATTGTAGTCTTTACTGGAATATAAATTGTAACTAAGGATCCATCTAACTCAAAATGTGCCTGCATTGTAACATTATCAAATGTGTACTTGTTTTTCTAATGCATGATCATTATCCACAAGCTAAAATATTTTGATGTGATCCTATACATATTAAATGCATGACCATTATCCACAAGCTAAAATATTTTGGCATGATTCTACACATATGTATACAGTAGAAAAATTATGTATTGAAAAAAAAGAATAATGTGGATTACTCACTGATTAGAATACTTGAGATTTGTTTTTTGTATGTGCCAATAACGTATGGTGAGCCATGTGGAGCCCAATGCAGAAAATAGCCAGTTGATTATTATTATTATCGCAGTTGAGAAAACCAAGGAAAAAATAAAATAAAAGAGTTGAACAAAGTGAAGAAGAAGTGAAAGAAAGTCAAGGATGAAACAAAAAGAAGATAAGATGAAGGAGGAAGGAAAAAAATGATTATGAGGAAGAGTTGAAAGGAATTGAACACCAAATAAAACAGAGATAAGATGACAAGAATAAAAGTACTTGAATAAAAGGAACATGGAGGAAGAAATAAAGATGAAAGGAAATGATGATAACGGATAATTTAAAATGAATTCAAGTGTAATAGGCAATTTGGAAGCTGTCAATGGCAAGTTTATATGCAGTAAACTCTATGGCTGAGATAATCACAAAGGCAACTGTCGCATGTGTGGTGGCAATTGTGGCATTGGCAAAATGGATTATGGATTATGGAATTGTAGCTAGGGTCCATAATGTGACATTTGTCGCATCAGTCTGATGCTACAGCTGTTTTCCTGCAGTGTAAGTTAATGATTGATTATCAGCAATCAATCATTAACTTGATAGAGATTTGGTAAGTTAATGATTGATTATCAGCAATTGATCATTAACTTATCGAATCGCTAACAATTTGATAAGATAATGATCGAATCAGTAATGATTCGGTAAGTTAGTGAATGATTATCAGCAATTTTTCACTATCTTATCGAATCGTTAGCAATTCAATAAGTTAATGATTGATTATCAACAATAAATCATTAACTTGATAGTGAAGATTATTAGCAATCATTCACTATCTTTTCGAATCATTAGCAATTCGGTAAGTTAATGATAGATTATCAGCAATCCATCATTAACTTGATAGTGAAAAATTATCAGAAATTGTTCACTATCTTATCGAATAGTTAGCGATTCAGTAAGTTAATGATTTATTTTCAGCAATTGATCATTAACTTATTGAATCGCTAACGATTCGGTAAGATAATGATCAAATCGGTAACAATTTGGTAAGTTAGTGAATGATTATCAGCAATCGTTCACTATCTTATCAAATCTTTAGCAATTTGGTGAGTTAATGATTGATTATCAGCAATCAATCATTAACTTGATAGTGAACAATTATCAGCAATCGTTCAATATCTTATCAAATCGTTAGCAATTCAATAAGTTAATGATCAATTATCAGCAATCGTTCACTATCTTATCAAATTGTTAGCAATTTGGTAAGTTAATGAACGATTATCAGCAATCGATCATTAACTTATCGAATTGCTAATGATAAAATTGGTAACAATTTGGTAAGTTAGTGAACGATTATCAGCAATTGTTCACTATCTTATCAAATTGTTAGCAATTTGATAAGTTAATGATCGATTATCAGCAATCAATCATTAACTTGATAGTGAAAAATTATCAGCAATTGTTCACTATCTTATCGAATTGTTAGCAATTTGATAAGTAGGTGGTGGGGGGGTAAAGGGGGGCTTGGGGGGGCCAAGGAGGGGGTGAAGGGGGGAGGTTTGAGGTGGGCAAGGAGGGGGTAAAGGGAGGGTTGAGGAGGGCAAGGAGGGATTAAAGGAAGGAGTTGAGGTGGCCAAGAAGGGGAGAAAAGGGGGTATGGAGGAAGACAAGGAGGGGGGAAAGGGGGATGATGGAGGGGGTAAAGGGGGGGACTTGAGGTGGCCAAGAAGGGGAGAAAGGAGGGTATGGAGGCAGACAAGGAGGGGGGAAAGGGGGATGATGAAGGGTGAAAAAAAAGATAAAACAAAAAAAACAAAATTAGCCTAACCTTGAAAACCAAAAAAAAGCACTTACAGGACAAAAAAAAGAATAAAAAAAAAAAGAGAAAAAATAAATTTTTAGCAAGTAAAAAAAATCAAAAATAAGAAAAAAAATGACTTACCTGGAGAGATGAGATGAGAAATAGAGGAATGAAATAGAGGAATTGAAAATATTTGATGGATGTTTGAGGAGAGGTTGACAAGGATATGAGTGATGAATGAAAAAAAAAACTGACAAAAAATGCAATTTCAGAAAATATGCAATTTCATGTTGAGCTGGTGAAAGAAAACCAATGAGAATCCACCACAACTACTAAAACCATTAAATCACAAAATTAAGCTATGACAACATTGAAACATAAAATATAGAGCCAAATTAGCTCTACCTAATGGTACTAAGAACTTAACCCTAAGACTCAAGGTTAGCCCTTAAAACACAAAAAACAAAATTAAACAGCTATCTTTTAGAAATGAAAAATGAGTAAATGACCCCTTAAAACTTAGAATATGAAAAATATCATCAAGACATCAAATATAGAGAAAAACCAGGTCTATCCAATGGCAGTAGCCACATACCTGTAGTCCTACTATTCACTGAATAAAACTAGAAAAACTCTCAATTATTCAACTAATGCCAATTAAGACATACCAAAACAACGCCAAACGGAGCAAAAAAGGTGCCTGCCAATGTTGGAAGACCACACCATAAATTCAAAAAAAATGAATTGCATCAAACAAAAATACCAAACCAAGTGAATAAAGTACACAAAGTGGACATTTGGAGAGCACCAAAATAAAATTTTAAAAGTTTTGTGAAGTGAAATGTTGGAGAGTAATTGGCATTATAATAGAGCGTATGCTAGTTGATTGAATGTTTTGGGAATCAAGGGTGGGGAGAGCTGGTGCTGGTTCTGGATGCTCTTCTTCATAAAGATCATTCCACTCATCCTTTAAATCAGCTAGGATATTGTGGAGTATAACACAAGTCATGATCCAATGATTTGCAGTTTTGATCTCCAATTTTTTTTGAAATTGGATTCTGAGCTCCCAAAGACTAGAAAATTATCCCTTTGAAATACCTATAGCATGTTCAATCCGTACTCTTGATATGGCAAGGTGATAATTAAATTTAGTTTTGGGGTCATTTTCTAAGGTTGCACCACAGAAAGCAGGTATAATGTACTTCCCACTTGCATATGCTGAGTCTTCAAGGAGGTACTGAGATTCATCAAAGTATGAGTCTGGGGTTTGAGAAATCCTCATTCTTTGGAAGATGGAAGAGTCATGACATGATCCAGGGCAGCCACTGTGAAAAGCAATAAATTTTTTATTGACATTGCATATAATTTGAACGGCAATAGAGTATCTAGAAGGAGGATAAAAAGTTAGTTCATGAATAATGAGAAATTGTAGAAGATTTTGAATAAACCTTTTTTTGCAATCAAAATAATGGTTCCCATCATGAGCAGGCTTTTGACTCAAAGGTATAGTTGTGCCATCAAAAAAACCTACACAGCCAGGGAAACCTTCATCTTGCATTACTTGAGAGGATTCAAGTCGCTGTTCTGGAGTTGTCCAAGCAAGTGTTTGAGACTTGAGGGAAAGGATAGCAATCATACAGCGCTTGGTGTATAATATCACCGCACCATATCCTATGTTAAATAGATTATCCAAACGTCTTACAGCAGCACCATTTCCATTTGAGCCAAAGCAACATAGTGTGACAGCAACTTGAATGGCAGGATTACACTGTTTGTTATGGGAATTGTTATGAAAGATAGGATTTCAGAGATGAGTTGATAAAGTTTGAAGAAAGAATTGAGGGAAGTTCTAAATGGTTGAGTGAAGTTTAGTTGAGGAATGTTGAGAATGGAGCAGAGATCATATTGGAAATCATGATAAAGATTTGGCCCCCTGGAAATGAGGTAACACTTTTTGGAAAGAAAACACAAAGAGGCTAAAGCATCTTCCAAATCAGAGTCAGATTTATAGTAGAGAACTAAAAGTAAAGTGATAGCATTCATAGTGGAGTGAAGTAGCTGTCTAGAAGAGAGGTGCTTCATTATTGTTGGTAGTATAGGTTGTTAGTAGAAGGTTTAGGTGATGAGTGGGAAGTGGGAATTCACCACCAAATGTGCAGTTGGGGTGTGTAGATAGAAAAAAAACTTAAGTTTTTTCCACCAAAATTAAGTAGCATAGAGTGAGGAGAGACTTAAGGATGGCATCAGCAATTATAAGTCATGTGACTTTATTAAAAATCCATCATGGATGTGATGAGTTTGGGATCAGGAAGTAGGAACTGAAATTGGGGTATAAGAGGGGGAATAATGCATTAAGATGGATTCCTTATCCACTAGCCCCAGGGCTAGTGGATAAGAATCTTCCGCAATTAATAATGTCTGATCCTGGGAAAAAAAAATTACTGAACCATAATTGTGGATCCCTGAACATTGATACCCCCTAATATAAATATAAGAAATAAACTTAAAAAATAAAACTAAAACTAAACATAAGAAAAAAAAATAAACATAAGAAATAAAAATAAAAATAAACATAAGAAATAAAATAAACACCAAAAATTATAAATAACAATAAAAGTAAACATAAGAAAAAAAATAAACATAAGAAACAAACATAAAAATAAAAATAAACATAAACATTAGAAATAAAAATAAAATAAATATAAGAAATAAAAAAAAAATAAAGACAAGAAATAAAAACAAAAATGAATATAAGAAATAATAATAAAAATAAATATAAGAAATAAACATAAAAATAAACATAAGAAAAAAGTAAAAAAAACATAAGAAATAAAAATAAACATAAAAATAAATATAAATATAAGAAATAAAAATAAAAATAAACATAAGAAATTAAAATTAAAATTAAAAGAAAAATCAAAAGAAGAAGAAAAATAAAAATAAACATAATCTTAAGAAATAAATATAAAAATAAACATAAGAAATAAAAATAAAAATAAGCATAAGAATTAAAAATAAAAATAAGAAATAAAAATAATCATAAGTAATAAAAAAACATAAACATTATAAATAAAAATAAGAAATAAAAAAAACATAAGAAATATAAATAAACATAAGAAATAAAAATAAATATAAACATAAGAAATAAAAATAAGAAATAAAAATAAAAATAAACATAAGGAATAAAGATAAAAATAAAGATAAGAAATAAACATAAAATTAAACATAAGAAATAAAAATAAACATAAGAAAAGAAATAAAAATAAACATAAGAAAAAAAATAAATATAAATATAAGAAATAAATATAAATATAAACATAAGGAAAAATATAAAAATTAACATACACCACAGGAAATCTGGGGGTGAACTGCTAGAAGTTCCCTCTATTTGAAACTATCATGAATTTTCAGGAAACTGTTGGGAAACTATCCTGAAACTGTCAGAAATATGTTTTTAAATCAGATGAAAAAACATTGAAAAAATAAACTGTCACAGATTGAATCCAGAACAATCCCTCCTTGAGCAGAGCTTAGGAACCACATTGAACATCAGTTAATCTCAGGTTTGGAAAAAGGTTGAACAACATCACTTAGCATACCTTAATATTGAAATATTAAACTTGAATATATGTTGTGTGTTTGATTTTGATGCATATGCATTTGAATTTGCATGGTGGATACTTATTGCATGTTAAAAATTGATGTGAAATGCCTATCCAAAGTGTATGCATAATGACTATGAAGAATAAATATGCATAAAAATTATGCATAAAAATATTCATATTCAATATGCATAGAAATATGAAAATTGAATATGCATTATAAATATGCATATTGAATATTCAAAAAAAAGGTGCATATATGTATATGAATAAAATATATTAATATGCATATACATCTGTATTATGAATATTCATATGCATATGCATAAATATGCATTATGATTGAAAAATGCAAAAAAAATTATGCTTAATAAGTATATTTTATGCATAAATAGAAATATGCAATATGAATTCATATTGCATACAAATAACACTGGCAAACCAACTTGACCAAAACTCATACTAAATTTTCATTCTGGACTAAAGGTGTGAGGGAAGGAAGAAAAACAGTATGACATTAGAAAAATGCTACATGCACTCATTTTGTGGCAGAGCAAATGAGACGTGCTGAATTAGGGTTGGTTCCCATAATTTAGTATGATATCATAATTTTATTTCATTGTTTTCAATATTGAAAAGACTTTAGGTTGTTTGGTATGGATCTAGCTGTGCCAGGGTCTAATCTAATTATTTTAACAATTTCTTAATAATTAACGGGTTTTAATACAAAAACAGGTTGTATTTTTTGTGGGATTTTGGATATGATAAGGTCTTTTGTAAAAAAAACTTATCTTGTTCAAAAATATTCCTGAATCAGATGTGTGATAATCACTACAAAAAATTGTAGTACTGTGGGCAATAAAATATATGCACAAGCAGTAAAGAAAGGACTGAGTGAACCCTTTTTGTGCAGTGGGAATCATTAGAGTGGAATTGTGGATAAAAATATAATTCATTATTACTATTTTATTTAATCAAAAAATTTATAATATTAAAAAGAACTATTGATTCATTGGTATTTGACCTTTGTGCCTCACGCATATTTATCATTTGATTGATTTTTTGTCACCATTATGTTATTAATATTATAAGTATAGCAAAAACTCATGTGCCAAATGCATACCGGGTGATGTTACACCTTTTATAATATTATTAAATAAAGGTAAAAAAATCTGAAAAGGATTTGTTTTACAAAAAATAAATTGATATCCAAAAGCGGCATGAGGGATAAAAAGGTAAAATTAAAGGGATAAAATATGAAATAAAAAATTAAAGTAAAATTCCCGCCATCAAGAGTAAGTAGACATGATGGGGTGAACGCCCGCCAGTGGCACTAAACTTGGACTATAATTTCTTTTTTGAAAAACATAAAAGGTGCCAACCTGAGGTTTAACAAAACTTCAGAAGAACCATTTGGCCATATCAAACAACTTCTAGTGCAATTATTGAAGAAAAATTCATTTTCATTGAAATAGAGAGAATTGATCACATCAGACTGCATGTGACCAAAAGTGTCCAGCACAAGTTTGGCTGAATTTGTGCTGGACACTTTTATGATGGAGAGTAGCTAGGGTGGAATTTTTCTTCAGTTCATCTGGTATTTCTTATAAACATGTCCACTGGTATTTGATCTTTGTGCCTTACTCACATTTATCATTTGATTGATTTTTTGTAATCATTATGTTATTAATATTATAAGTATAGCAAACACTTGTGTACCAAATGCATACCGAGTGATGTTACACCTTTTATAAGATTATTAAATAAAGGTAAAAAAATATGAAAATGATTTGTTTTACAAAAGATAAATTGATATATAAAGGCAATATGAGGGATAAAAAGGTAAAATTAAAGGGATCAAATATGAAATAAAAAATTAAAATAAAATTACTACCATCAAAAGCAAGTAGACATGTTGGGGCAAATGCCCACCAGTGATTCTAAGCTTGGACTATAATTGCTTTTTTGAAAAACAAAAAAGTGCCAACCTGAGGTTTAACAAAACTTCAGCAGAACCATTTGGCCATATAAAAAAACTTCTAGTGCAATTATTGAGAGAGAATTGATCACACCAGACTGCATGTGACCAAAAGTGTCCAGCACAAGTTCGGCCAAACTTGTGCTGGACAAATTTATGACAGAGAGTAGCTAGGGTAGAATTTTTCTTCAGTTAATCTGGTATTCCTTATAAAAATGTCCATTGGTATTTGATCTTTATGCCTCACTCATATATATCATTTGATTAATTTATTGTCACCATTATATTATTAATATTATAAGTATAGAAAAAACTCATGTGCCAGATGAATACCAGGTGATGTTATACCTTTTAAAATATTATGAAATAAAAGTAAAAAAATATGAAAATGATTAGCTTTAACATAATTTATATAGATATTAAAAAAAAAAGAGAAATAAAAAAGTAAAATTAATCTCAAAGAGATCAATTATGAAAAACAAAATACTAGTAAAATTCTTGCTCTCAAGAGCCAGTAGAAGTGTTGAAACAAATGGGAGCCATCAGGGCTAAATTGTAATAAGTGACCTTTTTTTTAAAGATAAAAAATTATACACCTGAGGTCAGGAAGAACGACAGGTGGATGATTCAGCTAAACAAAACTACTTGTTGTGAAGTTTGATAAAAAAAAGTTTTTTTGTTTCCATAGAGAGAATTGATCCCATATGACAGCATGTGACCAAAAGTGTCCAGCAAAAGTTAGGCCAAACTTGTGCTGGACACTTTTATGATGGAGAGTAGCTTGGGTGGAATTTTTCTTCAGTTACTTCATCTTGTATTTCTCATAAACATGTCTACTGGTATTTGATCAGTCTGTATCATTCATATTTATTATCCGATTAATATTTTATCACCATTATATTATTAATGTTATTAGTATAGCAAAAAATTGTGTGCCAAATGCATACCAGGTGAAGTTATACCTTCAATAATTTTTTAAAATAGATGTAAACAAATATGGAAATGATTAGTTTTACAAAAATTAAATAGAAATTTAAAAGTAAAAAGAGGAATGAAAGAGTAAAATAAAAGTCAAAGAGTTCAAATATGAAAAAAATACTAGTAAAATTCCTGCTATCAAGAGCCAGTAGAGGTGTAAAAGCAAATGGGAGCCATCAGGGCTAAATTGTAATAAGTGACCTTTTCTTTCAAGATAAAAAATTATACACCTTAGATTGGGCAGAAAAGCGGGTGGATGATTCAGCTAAATCAAACTACTTCTAGTGAAATTTGATAAAAAAATTTTTTTGTTGCCATACAGAGAATTGATCCCATCTGACTTCACATGACCAAAAGTGTCCAGCACAAGTTCAGCTGAACTTGTGCTGGGTACTTCTATGATGGAGAGTAGCTGGGGTAGAATTTTTCTTCAGTTCATCTGGTATTTCTTACAAAAATGTCTACTGGTATTTTATCTTTGTGCCTCACTCATATATA
The DNA here is from genome assembly GCA_030280995.1 of Hemileia vastatrix. NCBI lineage: Eukaryota > Fungi > Basidiomycota > Pucciniomycetes > Pucciniales > Zaghouaniaceae > Hemileia > Hemileia vastatrix. The sequence goes on from JASXTE010000001.1 coordinate 46,575,609, forward strand.
TTGTTTGATTAATGTTTTGTCACAATTATATTATTAATTTTATAAGTATAGCAAAAAATTGTGTGCCAAATGCATACTGAGTGATGCTACACCTTTTATAATATTATTAAATAAATGTATAAAAATATTAAAATAATCTGTTTTAAAAATTATTAATTGTTATCCAAAAGCAATATGAGGAATAAAAAATTAAATTAAAGGGATCAAATATGAAAAAAGAAATCCAAGTATTATTCCTAATATCAAAGGCCAGTAGAGATGTTAAAGCAATTGAGAGCCATCAGGGATAAATTGTACTAAATTGAATGTTTTTTAAAGATAAAGAATTGTGTACCTGTGATTTGGATGAACTCTAGGTGGAAAATTCAGCTATATCAAACTACATCTAGTGAAGTTTCTTATCAAATAATTTTTTTCATTTCCATAGAGAGAATTGATACCATCTGACTGCACCTGACCAAAAGTGTCCAGCACAAGTATGGCCAAACTTGTGCTGGACACTTTTATGATGGAGAGTAGCTAGGGTGCAGGTTTCCTTCAGTGCAACTGTTATTTTTTTAAAACATGTCCACTGGTATTTGATCTTTCTGTGTTATTCATATTTTATTATCTGATTAATTTTTTGTCATTAGAATATTATTAATTTTATTAGTAAAGAAAAAACTTGTGCTCTAAATTCATGCCATGTTATATTAAACCTTTAATAATATTATTAAAAAATGTTAAAAAAATATGAAAATGATTTTTTTTCCAAAATTATAAATTAATATCCAAATGTAACATGAGTGATAAAAAAGTAAAGTAAAAGAGATCAAATATGAAAAAGAAAAATTCAAGGAAAATTCCTGCCTTCAATAGCCAGTAGAGGTGTTGAAACAAATGGGTGCCATCAAGGCTAAATTTGACAAAATTTAATTTTTTTTAAAGATAAAAATTTTTTTACCTGAGGTTTGGAAAAAATTAAGGTGGATAATTCAGCCATAACAAACTACTTCTAATGTAATTATTTAGCATTTTTTTAAATTTCATTTCCAAAGAGAGAATTGATCCCATCTGACTGCACCTGACCAAAAGTGTCCAGCACAAGCTTGGCCAAATTTGTGCTGGACACTTTTATGATGGAGAGTAGCTAGGGTGGAAGTGTTCCTCAGTGAATCAGTTTTTCTTTTTTCACATTTCTTTTGGTTTTTTATCTTTTTTTGTCATTCATATTTATCTTATAATTAATTTTTTGTCACCATATATATTATTAATGTTTCTAGTATAGCAAAAACCTGCATGCCAAATGTGAAATTGGTGATGTTACACCTTTACTAATGATATTATATAAAGTTAAAAAAAATATGAATATGTTTAGTTTTTAAGATAATAAATTGATATTTAAAATTAAAAAGAGTAATAGAAAAGTAAAATTAAAATAAATGGGATCAAATACGAAATAAAAAATACGAGTAAAATTTTTACTATCAAGAGCCAGAAGTGGTGTTGGGACAGTTGGGGACCCCTAGGTCAAGACTTGGTCTAAACTTACTTTTATGTATAGCTAACAAATTTTGACCTGAGGTTTGGACAGACTTCCAGGGGACAATTTTACAATATTAAACATTCTTTACTTCAATAATTGAGTGAAATATCATTTTTATTACCATAGAGAGAATTTATCTCATATGACTTCATGCAACCAAAAGTGTCCAGCACAAGTTTGGCCGAACTTGTGCTGGACACTTTTATAATATATAGTAGGCATACAGCAAATCTTCTTAAACTCAAAAGGGATTTCATATAAACATTTTCACTGGTATTTGATCTTTCTGTGTCATTTAAATTTACCATTTTATTAATTTTTTGTCATCATTATATTATTAACATTATTACTATAGTTGTCAAGGGGTACTTTTGGTCTAGAAGATTTGGTTCAAGGTTTTTATGAGGGTTTTAAGGGTTTAATGGTCTCTCAACAAAAGGGTACGTATTTTTAAATCAATATGATTGGTTTTACTCAAATAAAAAGAGGTAGTTTTAAAATATTAATATAAATTATAGATTAGAATTACGCTGTTGTAAATACTAAAGTTATAAAATATAGAAATAAGTGTTGTATTGTAATTGTAATAATAAAGTAAGTGATGAATGAATGTTCTGAAAAGCACAAAGTAAGAGGCCTTTTATAGGCAAAACATGAGGGAATAAAATATACGGAATTTACACCATATACTGTGAGAATACGAGAAAAAGAATGACTAAAAGGAGTACATATAGACATAAGAAATAAATAAACTGGTACATCAACAAGGGCATCAAATTTATTAGCAATAAAGTTTGAGTTCCTTGGACTGTCACAATTAATTACACAATAATTAATTAATTATATTACTTTCCCGTGATTCCAGATCTCTCACTGAGGTAATATAATTGTTTTAAAGTTTTTTATTATAATTTTATTATTTAATTTTATTCCCATTGACTTATACTATTGATCACGGTGTTAGGGAGTAAAATTGTAGGGGACATTTTATTTACACTAATTAATTATACTACTTATTGTACTTAACTAGTTAATTGTAAGTAATACTTAAGTAGATAATTAATTATTAGTAAGAAGAAGGGGCATGGCTTCAACTCAGTAAAATAATCAATTATTTTACCAGTTAAGTCTAGTAGCCTGGCTGACAATAGTAATAACTTGTGTGAAAAATGCATACCAGGTGGTGTTCCACCTTTAATCATATATTATTAAATAAAGGTATAAGAGTATGAAAATTATTTATTTTAGAAATTAAAAATTGATATCCAAAGCAATATGAGCAATAAAAAAGTAAAATAAAAAGGATCAAATAAGAAAAAAAATCTAAGGAAAATTCCCACTATCAATAACAAGTAGAGGTGTTAGATCAAATGTGCACCACCAGGGCTAAACTTGGACTATATTTTCTTTTTTGTTAAACCAAAGAAAGTGTCCTGATGAGGTTTGAAAGATTATCAGGAGGACATTTTTACAATATCAAACTACTTATTGTGCAATGATTGAGCAAAATGTCATTTTCATTTCCATAGAGTAAATTTATGCCATCTGACTGCATGCACCCAAAAGTGTCCAGCACAAGTTCGGCCAAACTTATGCTTGACACTTTTATGATGGTGAGTATCTAGGGTGCAGGTCTTCTTCAGTTCATCAGGTATTCTTTATAAACAAATCCACTTTTATATGATCTTTCTGTGTCATTCATATTTATCATTTTATTCATTGTTTTTCACCATTATACTATTAATGTTATTAGTATTGAAAAAACTTGTAAGCCAAATGCATACTGATAGATGCTACATCTTTTATAATCTTATTGAATAAAAGTAAAAAAAATATGAAAAGTATTAGTTTTACAATAAATAAATTGATATTTGAAAGCAAAAACAGGAATAAAAAAGTAAAATAAAAGTGATTAAATATGAAATTAAACATTCAAATAAAATTTCTGCCATCAAAGATAATTTGAGTTTTCAGACCAAATTTTCACCACCAGCTCTAGATTTGGAATATATTTTCATTTTTTTTAAATTAATAAAAGTGTCCACCTGAGGTTTTCCAAAAAATAAGGAGGATAGTATAGCAGTATAAAACTACTTCTTGTGCAATGATTGAGCAAAAATTCATTTTCACTTCCATTGAGTAAATTTATCCCATTTGACTGCATGCAACCAAAAGTGTCTAGCCCAAGCTCAGCTGAACTTGTGCTGGACAACTTTATGATGGAGAGTAGCTAGGGTGCAAGTCTTCTTCAGTTAATCTTGTATTCCTTTTAAAAATGTCTATAGGTATTTGATCTTTCCGTGTCATCCATATTTTTTATTTGATTAATTTTTAGTCACCATTATATTATTAATGTTTTTAGTATAGCAAAAACATGTGTACTAAATGTACACTGGGTGATTTTACAACTTTAATAATATTATATAATAAATGTAAAAAAATGTGACAATTATCAGTTTTACCAAAATAAAATTAATATTTAAAAGCTAAAGGATAAATAAAAGGGTAAAATTAAAATTAAAGAGATCAAACATGAAATAAAGATATTAAGTATAATTTCTGCTATCATGAGCCAGTAGAGGCTTCAGAAAAAATGAGCACCATCATAGATTAACATGGATTAAATTTACTTTTTACCAAAGTAAAAAATTGTCTACCTTAGGTTTGGACAAACTTCAGGGGGACAATTTGTCCATATAAAACTACTTTCAGTGAAATGATGGAGTGATCATTCAGTCTCATTTCCATAAAAAGAATTGATTGCATCTGATGGCATGCAATCAAAAGTGTCCAGCACAAGTTTGGCCAAACTTGTGCTGGACACTTTCATCATGGAGAGTAGCCAGGGAGAAAGTCATTTTAAATCATCTGGAATTTTTTATAAACATGTCCACTGTTATTCAATCTTTGTGCCTCACTCATATTTATCAATTGATTAATTTTTTGTCACCATTATATTATTAATATTATCAGTATAGCAAAAACTTGTATGCAAAATGAATACTGGGTGATGTTACAAATTTTATAATATTATTAAAAAAAGGTAAAAAAATATGAAAATGATTTATTTTACAAAAAATAAACTTCTATCCAAAAGCAATATGAGGGGAATAAAGTAAAATAAAGGAAATCAAAGATTAAAATAAAAATCCAAGTTAAATTCCTGCCAGAAACAGAAAAAAGAGATGTTGAATCAAATTAGCACAACCAAGGATAAACTTGCGCTAACTTTTCTTTTTTGTAAAAATAAAAAAAAAATCCACTTGAGCTTTACCAAAACTTCAGGATGAAAATTTTACCATATCAAACTACTTCTAGTGTAATTATTTATCAAAAATTTATCTTCATTTCCATAGAGAGAATTGCTCCCATCTGACTGCACCTGACCAAAAGTGTCCAGCACAAGTTCGGCCGAACTTGTGCTCGACACTTTTATGATGGAGAGTAGCTAGGGTAGAATTTTTTTTCAGTTCATCTAGTATTTCTTACAAACATGTCTACTGGTATTTTATCTTTGTGCCTCACTCATAAATATCATTTGATTAATTTTTGGTCACCATTATATTATTAATTTTATAAGTATAGAAAAAACACATGTGCCAAATGCATACCAGGTGATGTCACACCATTTATAATATTATTAAATAAATGTATAAAAATATGAAAATAATTTATTTTAAAAATTATTAATTGATATCCAAAATCAATATGAGGAATAAAAAATTAAGTTAAAGGGATAAAATATGAAAAAAGAAATCCAAGTAATATTCCTACTATCAAAGGCCAGTATAGGTGTTGAAGAAAATGAGAGCCATCAGGGATAAATTGTACTAAATTTACTTTTTTTTAAAGATAAAAAATTGTGCACTTGTGGTTTGGATGAACTCTAGGTGGAAAATTTGGCTATATAAAACTACTTCTAGTGAAGTTTTTTATCATATAATTTTTTTTATTTCCATAGAGAGAATTGACCTCATATGTCTGCACCTGACCAAAAGTGTCAAGCACAAGTTTGGCCAAACTTGTGCTGGACACTTTTTTGATGGTGAGTATCTAGGGTGCAGGTCTTCTTCAGTGCAACTGGTATTTTATCTTTCTGTTTTATTAATATTTTATCATTTGATAAATTTTTTTTCACCCGTATATTATTATTTTTATCAGTATAGCAGAAAAACATGTGCCAAATGCTTACAGGGTGATGTTAAACCTTTAATAATTTTATTAAATACAGGTAAAAAATTATGAAAATGATTTGTTTTACATAAAATTAATTGATATCTAAAAGAAAAAAAAGGGATAAAAAGAAATAGGTTGAATAAAAGGGATTTTGTATGAAATTAAAAATTCAAGCTAAATGCCTACTTTCAAGGCTCAGAAGAGGTGTTGGATAAAATGGGCACCATCAGGAATAAAATTGTACTTGATTTGATTTTTTGAAAAACTAAATGAAGTTTTCAACTAATTTTTCTTAAATATTTAGTTGGACACTTTGTCTATATCAAATTACTTCTAGTACCATTATTGACCAAATTACATCCTCATTTCCATATGCAGAATTGATCCCATATGGCCGGACCAGGCCAAAGGTGTCAACCACAAGTTTGAGAATTCTTCTGGTGGAAACTTTGATGATGGACAGTAGTAGGGTGCAAGTATTCTTTAGTTAATCTAGTATTCCTCATAAACATTTCCAACTTTTTTTGGCCAAAAATCAGGTGGAAATTTTGTCTCTATCAAAGTACTTCTAATGCCATGATTGACTAAAAATTAATTCTCATTTCCATATAGAGAGTTGATCCCATATGACTGGATCTGGAAAAAGTGTCACCACAATTTTTGATAAACTTAAGTTTGAAAATTTTATGATGGAAATAATTGCAAGTCTTCTTCATTTCATCAAGTAATCCTCATAAAGATTTCCACCTGTATTTTGGCCAAACTTCAGGTGGACACTTTGGCCATATTAAATTAATTCTAGTTCCATGTTGATAAAAAACTCATACTTATTGCCATATATAGATATTAAACCCATTAGACTGTGCCTTTCCAAAAGTGTCTACCTGAATTATGGCTAAACCTCAGTTGGACACTTTTATGATGCAGAGTAGCTAGGGCAAAAGTATTCTTCAGTTAATTTGGTATTCATAATAAATTAATCCTCCTGAAGTTTAGCCTAAATTCAGGTGGAAAATTTCGGAAATCACTGGTTAGTCACTATTTATCAAAAAAGTGTTTACCAAAATTTTGGCTAAACTTGTGGTGGACCCCTTTGATCAGCCACAGTCAGATGAGATCAACTCTTTAGATGGAAATGAGGATGATATTTTGGTCAATCATGGAAATAGAAGTAGTTTGATGTGGCCAAATTATCCTGCTGAAGGTCAGAAAAACCTCACAAGGACACTTTTTAACAGGGAGTAACTGAGAAAAATCCATTTATCAGAAGGAAAATCTTTTATTGGATAGATGCCAAGGTTTCATATTTGTGTATTATGGTCAGTATTAATTTTGAAAGTGTCTGTTCAAGCAATTTCATTTCCCATCATGACATGTTTTGTTTTAAATGTTTAAAACTGTGTGATACAGTATTAAGGTGTGACATAGTATAATTAAGTTCTATTAAGTGCCCTCCTATAATGCCTAAATTTATAATTTAATATCTTACATAATAATTATTTTTTATATAAATTCATCAATATTTTATTTTATTATCAAATTTAATAGAGCAAGTATCCTGAATTATTATATATGCATAAGCTTAGGTTAGATCAATTTGTGCTCAACAGAGGACCAAAATCAAGTTCTGGAGGATCAAATTGTGCATAATTTGGAATCAGTTGATATTCTGCCTATAATCGATCTGAGAATAAATGTACCTCCAATAAAATTTTGTATATTTTTATAAAGTGAGAATAACCCTGGAACAATAAGAGACACTCTGGAGTTCAAAGAGAGGGGATTGCTAGCAGTTCACCCCCAGATTTTCCGTGGTGATTAGAAATAAAAATAAATATATATATAAACATAAGAAATAAACATAAAAATAAAAATAAACATAAGAAATAAAAAAAATAAAATAAACATAAGAAATAAAAATAAAAATAAAAATAAAATTTTAAATATAAAGATACATATATATATAAATATACAAATATATATATATAAATTACAACTAAATTTTTGTCACCGGATGACCTACGCACAAGGTCGAGGGTGTTCCTGGAAGTGAGATGGAGGGAGAAGTGTAGAAACTTCTTCAAAGCACAGAGGGAATGTTCGAGAAAGTGATTTGAAAATGACTTGAAGGAAGAGCTACTGCTTCGAGATATGTTTGATAAGAATCTCAAAAAAAATTAAGATAATACTAATATTCTTAGGATCTCACAAAGGGTTGTAAACTCAATAGTCAAAGATTTAGGTTTTAGAAATGATTACTGAGGAAATAAGGAAATGTACAATAATAATGATTTTAACTTGAAGTTTCACCACTATTAACTATAGATATGTTTTTATAATTTAATTCTAAAGAAATATCAAACCAAAATCCAACCCCTTTTATATCCATTACTCCTCCTCGCATTGACCTCATACCCATCCATCATTCCACACACCACAGACCTCCAAAAATACACCTGTTACACCTGGACCCTCCTCACTAACATCCGTTAACACTTTAATCCTTCACTAACCATCCCGTCCATGCTCACTACCCCTGTTAATAACCCACAGATACTTAATAAACCTTTAGCAGAATATTGCATTGACTATTGCGCTGTGCATTACTTATTGAAGAAAAGACTAAAAACATTATTGAGAGATTGACTAATTTAGATTTAAAGTTTAGATTAGCGCGGTTGAATAGTGAGTACACAAAGGAAAGTTGCAGTTGCTATGTAGAATCTCTTTCTGTGCTTCGAGTATGGATTTAGACCTCTGTGTTATTGATTTAATGAGCTGCTTTTGCCTTGAGTGTCACGTGGCACATGACAATTTTAAATGAAAAGAAAAATAAGAAATAGCTTATTTTTATGTGAAGTTGCATTTTCCAGTTGTATTTTGTCTGAAATACTGAATAAACCCAAGACTGAGTATGATAAGCTTTCAAAATATGTGATACCAATGTATTATTCATGTGGATTATATTTAAGTGAAATATAAGTCATATACTACAGTATATGCCATTAGACTGCCTTAGATACATGCATATACCCACCTTAAATAGTTAATATGTTGTTATTATTAAGTAGGAATAATTTAAGGTAATCTTAAGTACCTTAAAAATAATGTTACATAATTTCTAAAATATCTTAAAGTTGTTTTTTACATTTTTATTTTGAAATAATTGATATATGCACTTTAAACTACTTAAAATCCAGATATTTTCATTATAAATTTAATTATATTTAAATTTCACTTTTACAGAAAAAAATACCCTATACAGCACAATTTATTTGTCTACTAAAATTTCTTTAAAAAAGCCATCTAAAATTGCAGATTTTTTATGCTAGAATTGGCCTATCTTTACTGGCCTTATGCTGCCTGCATTTTTCCCACATGCATATCTTCATTCATCAAAAATTTAGTAATTTCTTGCCTATCACCATCTTGGGTACATGCACTTTATCTGTAATCACTCTAAAATAGGCAATATGTGCTTATTTAGTCTTCTAATTGCATTGCACATGCACTGACCTCATTATATGTACTAATTAATGCTTTAGCCTCAAGATCAATGGCCACAATTCACAATAACACCTAAAATTTCCTGAATTAATTAAAATAGTCAAGAATTTATCCCTGATAGTGCCTTCCAAGACTCTGAATTCAGTTACCCCACATTCATTGTCCTTTTTTGGTTTCCTAATTGGTTTAAAGGCTATATTGGGTATGTTTAAATGTGAATTTTAATGGAGAATAATTATTATTAGTGTTATAATTTCTACTGTTGATCCCCCTGATTTAGATTTTATTTAAGTTTCTTTCTTTTACTTTTTAAGTGGTTTATTTAAAGAATAACATTGTGGTCTTCCAACAATGGTGGAACCCTTTGTTGGTTTATTTGGTGTTGTTTTGGTATGCCTTAAATGGAATTTTTCAATAATTAGGTGTTTTTCTGGAATTACGCAGCAAATATTGGAACTAAAGGGATATGAATACTACCATTGGATAGCCCCGTTTTTTCCTTATATTTTATGTCTTGATGACATTTTTCATAGTCTAAGTATTTGGGGGATAATTTCTCATGTTTCATTTAAAAAGATTGCTGTTGAAATTTTGTTTTTCATGTTTTATGGGCTAACCTTAAGTATTAGAGTTAAGTGCTTAGTACCGTTGGAATAAGATTAATTTTCTCTACATTTCATGTATCAATGTTATAGCATAATTATGTGTTTTAAAGGTTTTAGTAGTTGTAGTTGATTTTTCTAAGTATTTTGGGGGTTTTTGGTGGTTTTCTGGCTTCAGGGTGGTCAGGCCGCTTCAGGCGGGCCTCCCGACATCAGGTGGACCTCCCACCTCAGTGCTAGAGGGCTGGGAAGCGTTTCTAGGGAGGTTTTATGCAATTTGGTGGTCAGGAACACCAAATTTGTGGGTGTGCATGGGCACTTAGTTTGTAGTCTGTGTGTATATAGTGAATAAGACAGTTTGGGGCAACTTTAATTATCATACAACCATCCGGAGGTGATATCATTTTCACTGTTTTCTGGCCACAATTGGCTGTGTTTGCTGCAAAGTGAGTTCTTAATTTAACTTAACTTGGCAACTGTTTTCTCTGGTATAGTCTTGCAAGCTATATCAAGTATTATTGCTGTCTCTGGTGTGGATTTGCAACCTACATCAAGTATCATTGCTTTCTCTGGTGTGGACATTGGTCTACATTTCAGTTCTCTGGTTTGATAGTCTGTCTGGAGACTACTTTCTTGGATGATCAGGCAGTCAAGTGTGTTGGAAAAGGGGCTTTTGGTAAAAAGGAACCAGTTTACTGTAGCAGGTAAATCTCACTTTATTTTTCTAAAGGGACAGGGGTTTTCTCCCTGGTTTTACTCCAATTCCCTTGGTCAAGTCCTATAGCTAGTACTATAGGATTTTCTACAACATGCATATATTATTATTTTGTGTTATTTCTATATTTTGATGGATTATCCTGTGTTATTCTTATTTTTTAGCCTGTGACATGTTTCTTCTTTTGTATGGGGAAATTTCTTTGGCTACTAGGCCTGTGAAACTTCTTTAAATGGATACCATGAGGAGAGGAGCACCCACAAAGTGCTTTAATAGCTGGGGATAGCAGTGTAATGGTCTGGGAAACAAGGGGTGGACACAAGGAATTTATAGGTATATAAGGAGGAGGTTTTTGGGGTATTTGGCTAAATTCTTTTACATCAGCCTTTAAACATATAAATAAAAAATTACAATTCATATTCATTAGTACTGTTAAAGTCTTTCAAATATTTTTTTAAATCATTAGTTCTATTTTTCTACAAACAGTGAGCTGTATACCATTTATAGTAAGTGAGATTAAACTACTGAGACCATTATACTGAATTATGTTTTAATAATTAATTGGAATTGGACAAATCAATTTATACTGAACCATAAAGATTGTCTAGAAAACTGACTAATCAAGCTATT